>ML332751.1:11575-198475 GCA_005239505.1 Nicotiana paniculata
AGAGCGAGTTATGTGCACCAACTCAATCTTATGTGTGGAATGTGTGTGATATGTGTGGTGGTCAATATGGTCACGTTCAGGGTTGTGCTTATATTTCTTATCTTCCCCCAACCCCTTACTTTGATGGTTCTTCTTTTTCTTGTGAAGTTAATAGAAACAAAGAACTCAGTGATGATGACCTGAAAAGGCTTGAGGATATGATGAAGTGCATTTTGGAACAACAAGAGGAGTTACAACTGTGGGTACAAAGGAAAGATGAAAGTATTTGCAACTTGGAGGCTCGAACGAGTCAACTAGTTGAAGCTTTTAATGCGCAATATGCCAATATTATGGATAGTAGCTAGGAGCAGTGTGCATTAGAGATGGAAATTGAGGTACCAATGGAGGGGTCCAAAGTAGAAACCCAACACTCTAACCAACTAGAATTTGAGGATGCCGATGTTGAAGAAGTAATACTAGAGTTAACCAGGGACGTTGAGGATTCAAATTTAATCGACTCTAGTGTGATTGATGTTGAGGATGTTGAAAGTCTTGAAGTTCATGTATTTGAGCTCATTGGTCCTCACTCAAAACATTTTTCCACATTGTGCTTGGATGATGAGGAAATAGAGTCAGTCGAGCCAATTCAGGAGTCAATGAATGAGGAACAAGATGCCTACATCCTGGAATTTTTCTTGCCAGAAAAACAAGACTACATACCTCATCTAAATGCCAAGAAGTTTAAAATAATACAATTGTTGCTTGGGCCAATTATATTTGTTCCACCACCCTTGGAGTATAACCGAAAACTTGGTGCCAAATTTGGGGCTCAATTCATAAGTTCGAAGTGGAGGCAGAAAGTGATTCACGTCGTGCCGCGACGTTAAATCAAGCGCTTATTGGGAGGCAACCTAGCTTTACTGCTTTATTTTATTTTTATTTTTTTCTAATTGTATTAATTTTGTAGTGTCAATTTTTTTGAATTTTTTAGGAGCATGGAACGCAAAGCCACTGGAAGGATGCAACAACAAACCAGATGGTTGGAACTAAATGTGAGGTACCCACAGGAAGGACCAGGCCTGGGAGAAGTCTGAGTACCCCAGGAGATGCTAGTTCTTCGGCCTTTAGCCTACCAGGAATTTTTTTTCTTTACCCTCTTGTATGTATGGGTGCGCATTGGGGACAATGCACAAATTTAAGTGCGGGGTGAGGAGATTGTCTGGTGACTTTCTATGCTATCTTAGTTATGTTAGATTAATGGAATAATTTAGGCGTTTCCCGACGATGGATCCATTAAACAATTTTCTTGAGGGAAGTAAGTCTAATGAAAATACCAAAAAGATTTTTGTTTTAGGTAGTGTAGTAATTCCGCTTTGGTTTTTCTTTGGACCACGGTTCTTTTTCCAAAGGTTTTTAATTGAACCGGGTGTAGGTAGTTTTTAATTTTCAGGAGTAGTAATCACATGGTTAAGGGCTTAATAGTAGCAAATCTCGAAACGTGCTAATACCTTGAGAATAGTCAGTACTTTGGTTGTGACGCTTAGGCTCAATTTTTTGACTCCAGGATAAATACTAATCAGGAATTCTTACGATTTGCTTAACTGTTTTGACTGGAGTGTCGTGATAGATCCAATCCTGAGTGAGTTATGTGCCAAGTGTGTGTGAGGGTTGTATGCTATTCTGTGCATTGCATTTGATGTCTACAACTTGCCCCGTGTGTGCGCAAAGCGAAATAGAAGTTTTGTTCAGTCTTGGAAGTGATATAGGCATTTCTTTGTTGAGCCAGCTATATATATTTTACCCACCTAATTGTTATGTATCGTAGTTAACCCCGTTGAGCCTATAATCCTGTTTCTTTGGCAGCCACATTACAAGCCATACCCCTTTGTTTGACACAATCATACACTTGAACCTTGTCACCTCTCGTAAGCACTAAAAAAGTGATGAAATATGGAAAAGTTAAAGTGTGGGGTGGTAGGTTGGTTTTTGAGGGGAATAATTGAAATGCGGAGAAAGGTGCACTGTTCGAAAAAGTAAGAGTCACTTGAGAAAAAGAAAAAAAAATATAGAAAATAAATAGTTGTATTGTTGTGAAAGAAAATGATATGTGGTGACTCTTGATGTAATTGTGCTTAAAGAAGTATGGGGTATTAACATTGATGTGAAGGTGGAGTTGGTTTAATATAAGTGTGAGGTTGAAATGTATCCTACCCGTCCCGTAGCCTACATTACAACCAAATAAAGCCCTACTTTATCCTAGACTTAATGATCTCGATTAGTAGAGTAGTACACTACGGGAAAGCATATGGTTCATCTTTTGTGGCATATGAATGATATTTCTGAGAGCGAGTGAATTATTTCGATCTTAAGTTCCTATGTTGTTAAATTTCATTGTGTGTGGAACTAACTCTTTAATTTGGTCAGGGCACATGATTCACGAAGGAAAGGTAATGTTGTTGACCTCGTTATAGTAGTGAGTGGATTGTGAATAAAGCATGGTATATGTGAGTCAACTATTGAGGCTAGGATGTCACACCTCTGTGATTGAAATGTTTTAAAAATTCTTGGTATAACATGTTAAGGGATTTNTGTTATATGCCCTACATTTTATGTGCGTTAATGATAAAAATACACTTTTTATGTGCATAATAGAGTCTATTTCATGTGTAGGTGAATTGGAAATGGAAATCGAGCTAAATACAGGCAAATACATCGAAAATACGGTCAAGAGGCGAGGAGGAGTGCACCGGGCTATAGCCGAGCGTCAGATCCCAAACGCCTGACCCTGCCTGGCATTAGCCAGGCGTTAGAGCTGAAACGCCAGCCTTAGCCGTTAGCTAGGCGCCAGGGCCCAAACGCCAGGCCCCTGTTCTGGCTAAATTCGAGTTTTTGAAGAGTTTAAGTGTCTCCCGATTGGAATAGAAGTGTCCTACACATTTAGGTTTTATCCCAAACATATAAATAGACCCCAAAAACACAACTTGAAGGAGATTCGAAGAGAGGAAGCCATTGAAGAGAATAAAAACATCGATTTGTACAGCTTTTATTCATTACTTTGTAGTTTAATTATGCAAGTTATTTTGGATTTGATTCTTATGAACATGTTTAGCTAATTTCTTTAATATAGGGTTTTGGTAGAACCCGTTGGGGGATTAACTTATTGTGTTATTAATATAGTTTTGATTGGTTGATTAATCTCTATTTGTTCAACTATATTCTTGTTGTAGTTAATTGAATGGCCATCAATTAGTTGTTCCTATTTATTATGTATCTACTTGAGAGAGAGTGCATATTTAGGTAGTTGTTTGAACAACATCACTCCCAGAGTATAGACGAAAGTCATAACCGAAGGTTTAGAGGTTCGATTAGAGATAACGATACCTCAGGTGCAATCTAAAGTGAACTGTAATGCAATCTAGCTAGCGTAACTTGAGAGAGTGCATCTAGTAAATTATCATAATTACTTGAGAGAGATTTATGGTAGATAGAGTGTTCATGATTGATAAAGACAACTAATCAAACTATAAGAAGTATCTGAGAAGGAAGTTCACCGACGGGGGAAAGCATAAATTTACACCTTTATTACAATTGTTTACACCTTATTGTAGTTAATCTTTAGTTTTAATATTTTCATTCAGTTGTAGTAGTTTAAATAACACCAAGTGACAGTTTAGTATTCTGACAGCTTGCTTGGTACGTTAACTCCCTGTGGGATCGACTCTCGGCATAATACCCCGGATTATATTTGCAACGCCCGCTTAGTCTTTTATTAGACATAGTTGAGCATGACCAATGGACTTGTGGGGTTATGGGTAGTTAATATCTACCCTTGAACTCGGGTTTTGACCGGGGCGGGGGGTGGGGTTAAGTTTGTTGACTTTTAGGGAAATGTGTAAATATCTTAGCTTTATGAATCAGAATTGGTTTCTCTTGCTATGGTTTGATGATATTAAGTCACTTTTTGTTAGATTTGAGCCGTGTAGAGGAGAATTTAAGAGAAATTTGAGTGTTGATTTTGCCTAACTTTAAGTGGGAGAACTACTCCTTAGAGTTGGGTTTGATTGAGTTATTTGAAATATGTGGAAGACATGT
The DNA here is from genome assembly GCA_005239505.1 of Nicotiana paniculata. Classification (NCBI taxonomy): domain Eukaryota; kingdom Viridiplantae; phylum Streptophyta; class Magnoliopsida; order Solanales; family Solanaceae; genus Nicotiana; species Nicotiana paniculata. The sequence goes on from ML332751.1 coordinate 15,647, forward strand.
ACATTAGGTGACAAGTATGTGCACATGCTTATACGTGAAAATTGACTAGTTTAAACTCTTAGGTTACTTATAAGCATTTAATTGAAGTTGTTATTATTTGTTCTACATTTTGTTGTCAAGTTTATTATTATATTCTTCAATTGAAGTTGTTATTACTTGTTCTATTTTCCATTGTTGAGGTTACTCTTATATGCATTTATTAGTAGTTGTAATTATAATCAATTCTTTCCATTGTTGAGTTATTCTTGTGGATTTAGTCGTAATTTAAATTTCATGCTATCTCTTTCATTGTCGATCTTATGTTATGCTTTTTAATTTGAAGTTGCTATCAAGGAAATACCTTTCGTTATTGAGTTTATTGAAGTTGTAGTTGGTGAGAACTATTAACACGTTTGTGGTTGAAGTTGTTGATTATTGGAATATCTTTCCTTGTTGAGTTATTTCACGTTCATGTTGTTATTATTGAGATTTTTGTTCACATTGTGGTTAAGTTGTAGGCTATGTGTTGTGGTGACATTGGTATTATTGATTTTCGCAAGATTATGGCATATGGACATGTATGGTGTGAGTTGATTATTATGTTTTAATATTGATGCCTATGTGGCGGTATAAGGGTGGGTATTAATGCACATGCTACATGTGGATTAATGCGCGTATTGCTAGTAAGTGAATTACATTAAGCCACACGGAGAGATAAGTGGGCTACATCCCATGTAGCTATTTTGAGAAAAAATGTTTTTAAAATAAATACAAGGCTCACGCGGATATATAAGGAATATTATGATTGTGAATTGTGAAATATGAATATAAGGTGCGGTGCCTCGGTTGTGATTCTTGTTGTACATTCTATGTTGAAAAGGCGTATCGATTTGAACGATTATTGTTTTTCCTTCATTCATTTTATTTGTGTTTTGACTGTATTTGATCACTTTTTGTTCTTATCATATTTTCATTCTTTGTTGTTCTTTATTGCCTTAATTTTCGTTCTTAGCCTTATATCATCATTCTGTTTTGTTGTTAGTTATTCCTGTATTCTGTTACCAGATTATATTAATACTCTGTTCAGGTTTCTACGTCTAGTAGGTGTCATGGCCTAACCTCATCACTACTCTACCGAGGTTAGGCTTGATACTTGATGGGTACTATTGTGGTGTACTCATTCTATGCTTCTGCACATTTTGTGCAGATCCATGTTCTCCTGCCTGTGTTGGACGCCACTGAGTTGGCTCATACATTTTAAAGACTTCAAGTTATACATGCTTGAGGCTCACAGGCCTCGGAGCACCATATGCTATTGTCTATACCATCGTTTATCTTCCTATCAAACAATATTGTATTTCATTAGAGTTTATGACTTTGTACCACCAATTTTTGGAACTATATGATTGTTGCTTAATTTGGGTTTATTATGATAGTTATCAATTTAATTTAATATTTTACTCGTTATTCCTGCTAAATTCTAAATGTGTGTTAGGCTTACCTAGTCAGAGAGACTAGGTGCCATTACAACTACCAAAAGTGGGATTCTGGGTTCATGACAAGTTGGTATCTGAGCTCTAGGTTTATAGGTGCTAGAAGTCATAAGTAAGTTTAGTCGAGTCTTGTGGATCGGTAAAAACACATATGTATTTATATTCAAGGGGCTATGGAACTATTAAGAAATTCCACTTCTTTGATACCTTATCTTTCGGATTTGCTGATTTCAAAATCCGAGACTTTGTCTCTCTACTCTCTCACATATTGCGAGGACACGCACCGCTACATCAAATGGGTAGACACTTGCAGCCACGAGAGGACAGAGCCGAGGTAGAGGTGGAGGAAGGGCACATGCTATAGCTAGATCACCTGCTTGAGCAGCAACTGAGTTTCCCCCAATAGTTGTTGTTGGGGGACATGCACTAGAGGCGCCTGTTGCTATCCCTGGACTCCAGGAGACCTTAGCACATTTTATGAGTAAGTTCGGCACTTTAGCTGCAGCGAGATTACTCCCAGTTGCACCAGCTACATCTCAGGCTCGGCGAGGAGCTCAGATTCTCACGGCTTGTACTCTAAGACAGTGGGCCCATGCTGATCAGGTTCTGAGAGTTATGCCAGTACAACCTATTATTCTGGTTCAGTCTGAGGTCATGCCGGAAGCATCTGAGAAGAAGCTGAGGAGAATTGAGAGGTTCAAGAAGTATGATCCTCCTACTTTCAGTTGCGTAGTTACTGAGGATGCGTAGGCTTTCTAGACAAGTTCAATCGTATTATTCGCACCATGGGCATTGTGGAGGTGAGTGGAGGCGCCTTTACTAAATTTTAGCTGCTAAGAGCAGTATATAGGTGGTGGTGGAAAGATTATGAGGAAGGTAATCTAGTTGATGCATCACCACTCATTTTTGCTCAGTTTTAAGATATGTTTTTGAGGGAGTTTGTTCTCCAAACCCTCCAGGATGCATGGTGCACAGAGTTGGAGCAACTGCATCAAGGTACTATGACAGTTTCATAGCATACCATCAAGTTCAGTGAGTTTTCCGGACATGCTTCTGCTTTGGTTTCTACATTCAAAGAGCGAGTCTACATATTCATCGAGGGGCTCAGTTATGGTCTTAGATAAAGTATGGCTCAGAAGTTGGAGAGGGATACTCTGTTTCAGCAGGTTATGGAGATCGCTCGGAGAATGGAGTGTATGCCCCTGCCAGGAGAGGAAGGTTAGGGAGGCCAAGAAGCCCAAAGATTCTAGAGGATTTAGTGGTGCACGCGCTGAAATTTCAGCTCGTCATGTCAGGTGTTATGTGAGCCGACCAGTTCATTCTGGGATTTTCGCCACTCTCAGTTCTCCAGCCATTCCGAGGTCTCAGATTGCATATTTTGCACAACCACATTCCTGTGCACCTCCTGCATGGCGTGCCTTCAGCAGTCGGTTTAGCGGACCAGGTTAGATTCAGTTTCAGCAGTGTCACAACCAAACCTATGGGCCGCGACGGGCACCGGGTACTTTACTCAACCGAGTACCAATGTAACATATTTTTCTTATCGTACTATCATGCGTAAATGTACCAAAAGGATCATCATGACATAACCGAAATAAATCATATGGAAATGCTATACATAGGACGACCCAACATGATATACAATTTTATACATGTGGCATACGAGCCCAGTCAATGCATGTCCCAATCATACTGACCAAATAGGCAACTCCAGAGCAATTGGAGTGCAGCAACACCTTCCGCTGAGCCGATAAGCTACAAGGAGGACTGTCAACCTGTCTATCAGGACATGCGGGCATGATTGCAGCGTCCCCAAGTAAAAGGGACGTCAGTACAAATAAAGTACTGAGTATGTAAGGCAGAATATAATAACTAAGAACAATAATGTAAAGAGATGTAGGAGATACAACCTGAGCATATCATACCCGGCCTCGTAGAGGACCCGGTAAAAACATACTCTGCCATCATAAGTCTCGTTAGAATTGTACCCGGCCACGTGGAGCTCGGTAAACCCAACTGATCAGTGGTTGCACAATAGGTGTCATACTTGGCCGACTATATCGCGGCTCGGTAGATTAAAATATATACTATATATAATGCATGCTGGAATTATGGAATCAGGCTCTAAACCTTTCGGAGTGACGTAAGGTAGTTGCACCTTCGATTAACATTATGGACATTATACCATCAATATGAACTTCACTAGGACTCAGGGATCATACATACTTTCTTAGAATAACTTTGTAAGTATAGAAAAACATGGAAAACCTTAGTTGATAGGAGGAGATTCATTATTAAATAGCGTATTGTTTACATTCGTTTCACTTTAGATCATGCCAAAAGAATGAAGGAAGAGTCTTAACATACATTATCACAATCTTTCCACTCACCATATTGAAATCGCCTCTTAGAACCTTAATCTACAACAACGATAATAATACTTTCATTAAGTTACGAAAGGTACAATTATCGCACAACGAACGACAAACTTATTTTGTATAAAAACGGGCAGCATCTCCCCTATTATCCTTACTTCCTCCAAATTCAAGATAAAAACAACAACAAAACAACAAAAAAAAAACAACAACATATATACATTATTTTCCAGCCTTATATACACCACAAAATACTACAAAACAGTCCAACACACCGCAATCTATTCATAAACAAAATGACCACCATAGTAGTGTTAAATGACCCGGAAATGTTACGACGAACAACCAGACCACCACCGTACATCTATATGGTGTTTCTATACACCCTTCCTCCTCCAGAACTCCACAAAACAGTAGTGAAATATGCAGCCCAAGAGTAACACAAAAGAGTCCACAAAACAGTCCGCTACAAGTCAAATAACTCGAACTCACGGCTTCCGATCACCGTCTCCTGAGTTCTAACTATTAGGAAACACATTTATAAACCTTAATTTATATTTAAATACAGATATTACACGTTTATTACCGATTAAGTACTTTCCAAAACTCTAACTACAAAAAAAAAAAGAGGCGGTATAATGACAGTTACGTCGTAGGGATCGTTTTAATGTTATCGCTTCTCGATTTCATGCCCTGGATGATAATCTTCTTCGAAACCCTAGAAGATAGCTTTAGGATAGATTTATGGGTGTTATCTGGTCGTGGTGTGCTGAAAAATGAAGAGAAAGCCGGCCTAAGACTTATATATATCAACTTTGGAAAAGTCAACGAGGTGCTAGCTTGGCACCCTAGCATTGGCCCATCTTCCGACACGTATATCTTTTTATCCGGAAGTTGTATGAATGAACGGTTAAGAGCGTTGGAAAATACATTCCAAGACATTCAATTTGGTGTATAATATTTCCCAATAAGACCTCATATAACATACGAAATGTATTTCTCAAAAAGCTTTAGTGACCCACCAACTTGTCACTTTATGAGGTCTGCGCAGTCACGTGAAACTACAAATATTTCTCTCCTCCTATGTCATATTGATGAACGGTTTAATGTGTTGGAAAGTAGACTTATAGATATTCAATTTGGTAGCTATATCATCCCCTAAATCAAAGTATAGTGGGATAAAAGCTCAGATACATTGGACCTAAGTTTCAACAATTTTATGAATGTAACTTATGAAGAGCTTTGCCAACTTTTGTTCCACAACTTGCTTGATTAAAAATGTAGCACAAGACTATCATATGAAAAAAATAACTCATAGCATAACATCATTATAATGTAATGAACCATATTCTCACGCTAAATTACATGTTATAACATTCCAAACTCGTCTACTTTCGACGAAACTTATTTTCTTCAATTGGTTTAGCTTCTAAGCTTTCCAACCCTCTCGGTACTCGTTATTCATGATCTTAAATATTTTTAACCTCCAAGGTAACATGATAAACTTACTTTATGTTCTTCCAAATATAATCTTATATCTGAGCTTACATCAATTGACTTACGAAGTACTCTCACGTACGAAAACATGGGGTGTAACATCATTCCCCCTTTTGGAACATTCGTCCTCGAATGTTGACTAATGAACTTATACTTCTCTTGAGTAATATATCTTATGAATACCTTAATATTGTCTTTTCCATCCAGGGAGTTGTTTGGTGAATACATTCAAAGTCTAGGGCATTCCCCCCTTGATGCCTCTTTCTCACTCCACGACTTGTGGTCGAAATTCTCCCAATCTCGTAACTGTGTCTACCTTCTTTCATGCAACATGTACGATTCTAACCTTGAATGTGCGCCAATACGACTCTTATCTCTTTCTTTTCTAGTGTTTAACCAATCTTTAGGCTTCACTATGTGAACATATATAGTACTATGACAAGTTGTCCCTCTGGGCATCTATAGTTGTACTAAAGGTCTTTGCTTGGTACTTTGTTGAACTTACGACTGTTGTTATGTCTTGTTTCATGACCTCAATTATCTATGCTTATGGATTTACCAAAACTAGGTAGGTCATACTGTACCATGACTATTACGTCGATTTATTATTATGGAGTCTTGCCACCAAACTCCAGGTTACTCTCCCATCGCTTATCCTATATGTATAAATCTAAGAAATTTAATGCTTCCTTATTACTGTTCATCTTAAGAATGACAAACTAATCTCATCTCATACTTTGAAACTTTTATCCGTCAATTGTTGATTCACTTTAATGTTGATCCAAAATCTACTACTGATAACTTGAATCCTCTCATGTAATACATTATCACTAGGGCTTACGTCTCATCGGGGAACATCTGAAGTGATTTTCCTGATCCACTTAGGGATGATACTATACTCCAATAGTTGTATTTCATAGCATCCAATTTTGATTCATCCTCTAGGGGTATCCTAATCATGTGCAGTTCATGAAATCCTTGTTCTCAAAATCATTACTCAATAAAAGGCCTAAACGTCATCATCTTATCATTTATCACAGTCACACCCTTACTTTACTACCAGGGTAGCATTCCATCTCTTCTAAATGCTCCTAGTTTTAAACTCCTTTGAGTTCACTCATGTTATACTGAGCTTTTTATAACTTTATGGAAATAATCAGCTCTCTTGTAGTGGAAGGTTAAATCCCGAGTACTTACCTATTCTCGTCACCTTCTCACTCACCTTTTCTTATCCTTATTGTTGTGTGGCTAAAACCTTGTTTCTCTATCATACTTTAGCTTGCGACCTACGCATATCTATTTATAATATTCACACCCTTCCTTTTAACATGCTAGCACCATATATTTCCTTTCATGCCTTCTCAGTTGTCTTTAAATATAAGCAATAACTTTTCCTGGTAGTTCTGCCACTTGCTGTATGGATATTTTGCATATCTTAATGCCCACGAATACTGGAGTTCCATGTATCTCATATGATCTCAATTATCAGCTCTTGATTTTTTTTCACCTCGTTCATTAGCCAAAATAGGTGACACTTTCTTATGGAGTGCATACAATATTATAGTGAGACTGATGTTACAAGACCATTCCTTCTTTAGGTCGCTATGCTAATGTTGAAGCCTTCTTCCTTATTTCCTCAACTGGTCTTTCGTTGCAGTGCTTAGGGAAGACCACCTGACTCTTGTAAAGCTGGTTATCACAATGTATACTCCATGATATTTCTGATGTTCTTACTCGCCTATCATTATCCTTAGTTACTTACCTTCACGCCATTGTGCTCGTAGGGTTGCTTCTGAATTGAAATTTGTGTTTCCTCCCTAGTGCACTCTATTTTATTTTCTGTAACACTTATATTGTACCTACTACTACTCCAACTCCTATCTTAATATTTCTCGAGGATTACGATGTCGTATCTGAGAGACTGAATTTCCTATGTTGGGTTTCCCTATGTTTATCTTGCATGACATATTGATTTATTTGAGACCTCTTGTCTAGCCATAATAAAGCTCTTTCAAAGTCAACTACTAACTACTCGTCTGTCCATGCTCATATCTGTATTATGTGTAACCTCTCTTGGGTTATGTCTTTTGTCTTAACTTGCCTTTGGCATTGGCTCCTAATGTATCAAATGTTCATTCACACTTATTTAGAAATAACATCTAGTGCTGGAAATCTTACTGCTTCTCCCCGGTGTCGTGCTTGCATAATGTTCTGGAGTCATATTATATCTGTAGGATCTGAATAAATGCAATCTCATTCCTTTTACCTTTTTACCGCATTCTTCCTTTACCATTTGATAGTTACCTCTTCATCTTTGGAATTTTGTACTCGCCTTGCATAACCCTTCCACACCAAGTATAATAGAATTTCCTACGCGCAAGGGTGACACCTGGTATAGCTGGCACATTTAGTCCCTTAAGCTTAACTCTTCTCCTAGTGCTTGCTTTAGGGGAGTGTCTTCGTGAATGTCCTTTAAAGGTTATTCTTCTATTGTCCATTCTATTATTGTCGAAACACTATCTTTGAAACGATGTCGACTATTACCAATTCCTTCGTCCCTAATTAATGTTCAATTTTTTTTTAATGTTTACTATACCATACTAATTTCTATTACTCAGGGGTCTAACTTTTCCTTCTGGTAATCACGTTACACTCAACAATTGATTTCTTAAAATGAGGATATGACATTAGGGCTTATACGTTTATTTCCTCAAGGCATGTATACTCTTGTCTTTTCCTTCACTTGACTATAGACTCTATCATCTTGTCATATTTTTATTTACCGTTATCACCCATTTATTACATCTTACTCGTAATGCTTCATTTACTCTCTTATTATTCTCCTACTTATATTTCTGTCTATCACCTTATTCTGGAGACTTCAACAAAACGTTCTTTAACTTTTAGCTCCCCCTGCTTCATCTCACTAGTTCTTTGGGACGCCTAACATTCTCTCTTCCTTTTTCTCCATATGGATGGATATATATTCTTGCCTTATATCTCCTTATCAACAAAATTACACATATTAGTACACACATGATCTGCTTAAGACCTCACATTTACTCATCATACGCATGATGCAAAATTGAGTTCCTCTGACTTAAGTCTTCCACGGACACATTCAATCTCTTACCAACTACCTTTGTGGATGTAGGTATCATTATATCACGAAGAAAGTAAAATTTAGTAGTTTTAATTCTAACAACTGAGCTCTACCACACGATCTCGAGTAAGAAGAAAGAGTGACAATCCTAAATTCCATGTAGCCTCCTGCTTATAAGCGTGGTGCACCACACACCCATAAACAAGACTCTACTAGACACGGCTTGTAGACATCCCTAGGATAGAACTGCTCTGATACCACTTTTTTCAAGACCCAACCTATGGGTTGTGACGGGCACCCGATACTTCACTCAATCGAGTACCAATGTACCATATCTTTCTTATCGTACTATCATGGGTAAATGTGCCAAAAGGGTCATCATGACATAATCGAAATAAAATAGTAGGAAATGCTAGACATAGGACGACCCAACATGATATACAAACTTATACATGTGACATACGAGCCCATAACGCTGACATGATCATTTGTAAACTCCAAACATAGGCCAATAAGGCCATACAAGTATCCGTATACCTGAAATCTATCTACAAGCCTCTAAGAGTACATAAACATCATAAAGGTCGGGACAGGGCCCCGCCATACCAGTCAATGCATGTCCCAATCATACTGACCAAATAGGCAACTCCAGAGTAATTCGAGTGCAGCAACACCTTCCGCTGAGATGATAACCTACTAGGAGGACTGTCAACCTGTCTATCGGGCCATATGGGCATGAAATGCAGAATCCCCAAGTAAAAGAGACGTCAGTGTGAATAAAGTACTAACTATGTAAGGCAGAATAGCATAACTAAGAACAATAATGTAAAGAGATGTAGGAGATACAACCTGAGCATCTGAGTGCCTTTGAGGGATAGTGACATGAAATGCGTGATACATATATATATATAATCTTTTAAAAACATCCGCCTCTATGGGCATCATCATCATCATATCATACTCGGCCTCGTAGAAGACTTGGTAAAAACATACCCGACCACCATAAGGTTCGGTAGAATCGTACCCGGCCACGTGGAGCTCGATAAATCCAACTGATCAGTGGTTGCACAATAGGTGCCGGCCGTGCCCACCCGACTATTGCGCGGCTTAGTATAGTAAAATATATACTAGATATAATGCATGCTGGACTCATGGAATCAAGCTCTAAACCTTTCGGAGTGACGGTAGTTGCACCTTCGATTAACATTATGGGCATCATACCATCAATATGAACCTCACTAGGACTCAAAGATCATACATACTTCCTTAGAATAACTTTGTAAGGATAGAAAAACATGGACAACCTTAGTTGATAGGAGTAGATTCATTATTAAATAGCATATCATTTACATTCGTTTCACTTTAGATCATGCCAAAAGAATGAAGGAAGAGTCTTAGCATAACTTATCACAATATTTTCACTCACCAAGTTGAACTCTCCTCTTAGCACCTTAATCTACAACAACGATAATAATACTTTCATTATGTTACAAAAGGTAGAACTAACGCACAACGAACGACAAACTTATTTTGTATAAAAACGGGCAGCATCTCCTCTATTATCTTTACGTCCTCTAAATTCAAGATAATACAAACAACACAGCAACAAAAACATATATACGTTATTTTCCATCCTTATATACACCACAAAATACTACAAAACAGCCCAACACACTGCAATCTCTTCATACACAAACGACCACCGTAGTAGTGTCAAACGACCCAAAAATGTTACTACGAACGACCAGACCACCACCCTACATATAAATGGTGTTTCTACACACCTTTCCTCCTCCAAAACTCCACAAAAAAGTAGTGAAATATGCAACTCAACAGTAACAAAAAAGTGTCCACAAAACAGTACGCTACAAGTCAAATAACTCGAACTCATGGCTTCCGATCACCGTCTCGTGAGTTCTAACTATTAGAAAATACATTTATAAACCTTACTTTATATTTAAACACTTAAATACAGATATTACACGTTTCTTACCTTTGAATTACCTTCCAAAACTCTAACTACAAAGAAAAAAGAGAGGTGATATAATGACACTTACGTCGTAGGGATCATTTTGATGTTATCGCTTCTCGATTTCATGCCGTGGATGATAATCTTATTTGAAACCCTAGAAGACAGCTTTAAGATATGTTTATGGGTGATCTTTGGTCGTGGTATGCTGAAAACTGAAGAGAAATCCGACCTAAGACTTATATATATCAACTTTGAAAAAGTCAAATAGGTGCTAGCTTGGGGCACCCTAGCATTGGCCCATCTTCCGACGCGTATATATTTTTATCCGTATATCGTATGAAGGAACGGTTAAGAGCGTTGGAACTACATTCCAAGACCTTCAATTTGGTATATAATATTTCCCAATAAGACCTCATATAAAAAACGAAATGTATTTCTCAAAAAGCTTTAGTGACCCACCTACTTTTCACTTATGATGTCTGCACAGTCTCGCGAAACTGCAAAAATATCTCTCTACTCCTATGTCATATCGATGAACAGTTTAATGTGTTGGAAACTAGACTGATAGATATTAAATCTGGTAGGTATATCATTCCGTAATTACAATATATTTGGATAAAAGCTTAGATACATTGGACCTAAGTTTCAACAATTTTATGAATGTAACTTGTGAAGACCTTTGCCAACTTTTGTTCCAAACTTGCTTGACTTCAAAATGTAGCACACGACTATGATATGACAAAAATAACTCATAGCATAACATCATTATAATGTAATGAACTATAGTCTCACCCTAAAGTACATGTTACAACATTCCAAATTCGTCTACTTTCGACGAAACTTATTTTCTTCAATTGGTTTAGCTTCTAAGCTTTCCAACCCTCTCGGTACTCGTTATTCATGATCTTAAATATTTTTAACTTCCAAGGTAACATGATTAACTTACTTTATGTTATTCAAAATATAATATTATTTCTGAGCTTACATCTATTTACTTACTAGGCATATTGTGAGGGATTGTCCTAGACTTACCTCGACAGAGTTCATAGTCTCCACGGATTCTATAGTGTTCACAGCCATGGTTGCTGCTCCAGTTGCCGCTCCACCTGCACCTCCAGCTAAAAGAGGAGGTCAGACGCATAGAGGTCATCCCAGAGGGGGAGGCCAGGCCCGTTTCTATGTTTTTTGGGTAGGAATGGGGTTGCTGAATTAGATGTTGTCATCACAGGTATTGTTCCATTCTACCATAGGGATGCATCAGTTTTATTTGATTCGGGACTCACTTATTCATATGTATAATCTTACTTTTCTCCATATTTGGATATATCTCGTGATTCTTTAAGTGCCCTTACATATGTTTCTACACCTGCGGGAGATCCTATTATTGTAAATCATGTCTAACTATCGTGTTTGGTCACTATCGATGGATGGTTATGAGACTAGGTTGACCTTTTCCTGCTCATTATGGTGGACTTTGATGTGATCTTAGGCATATGACATGGTTTCGTTAATTAAAGGAATCTGGAGTATGTTTTTGTAATTATGATTTGTCTTACTTAGTAAGTACGACTAAGAGCCATCACGGCCTAAAGTGATATTTTGGGTCGTGACAGTCTCGTACTCATACTACACTTCTGCATATTTTTGTACATATCCGGGCATTGGTGGCAGCGGATCTCAGAAGTGAGCATTATTGTTGATCGAGAGGATTCAAGGTAGTGCTGCATAGACGATGCAGGTCATGCCCCAAACTCAAGGAGCGGTACCGGCGCTCAACTGAGTGAACTTATCCTAGCAAGCCTGTTAGATTTCCTTCTGCCCAAATTCATGCATAAATAAAAAGGAGATGTACTCCATTAATCAAACACTAAAATTTTTTTATTAACAACTCCCATTTCATTTCTATTAGCAGCTTCATTTATAATTGCCAAGTTATTACAAGTTTATAGATATAATGAAAAACATGTTTGCCAAATATACAAACATATCTAGTTCAATTTCCAACATCAAACATCAAACACCACCCACAACCTGTCTAAGGAGCCTCTAAGTACAACAGAAGAGTAACATGGAAATGCCGGCAACAAGGCCCTTTTATACCTTAAAACACAATGTACAACTCAAATGACACCAGACCCGGAATAGAGTAGGGCTCACCAAAACCTGCTGAATAGAGAGTGTACTGCTATCACTAAACAATGCTACCTGTTGTGGAACAACCTGCATCCATTAAATATGCAGCGCCCCCGGTAAAAGAGACTTTGGTATTTTCCAATAGTACTAGTATGTATAACTAAACACCATCGCAATAGAATGAATAATAATACACGGGACAAGAATCACAAAATCAATAGTAGCCTTAAACAATACCAAAACATCAAGTTATGAAGCATAAAAGTTTTCAAGTAAATTTTAATGTTTTTAGGTGGGGAGCTCTTTAATTCCAATATACTATTATTTCCAATACCACTGTATTTTTACACGGAGTTCAATCATGGGTCAATCGGCTAGGCCGGCTCATTAGAGACATTAACCACAATCAAAATTTCCAACACAATCAACACCATGTGTGTGGCATGGCGTCCGATAACGTCCTGGTCGGCTAGGACGCATCCTTTGAGACATTAACCACAATTACAATTTCCAGCACAATCACCACCATATGTGCGATATGGAGTCCGATCACGGCCCGATCGGCTAGACCGTCTCACCTGAGACGTTACCTTTTCTATCAATCATTTCACGTCATACTTTCTTCACATCTATTCAATTCATCGGCACTTATGGCCACAAGTATAATATCGTTATTGGTACTTGGCCATATTTCATATTTTTATTTCTTTACTTTCATGGATCAACATCGTAAATTTTTTACAAATAAAATTTCACAGAAATCATAACTTCAAGTTCATTAGCGGTAAGAATTTAAATACAATGGATTTCTTTCCAAGAAATTGGATAAAATGATTGGCAAATGAAGCATAAGTAAAAATCATGAACGTGTAACACATCAATGTTCTTGAGATACTTTTCCTCAGAAAGGGGGCAATACTCAATTTCAACTCATGAAGACATAAGAGCTCAAACACATTGGAAGTACTTAGAAAACGCAATCATTTATTAAAATAGCCACATTGGGCATAACTTGGGTATATAAGCTTTTAGACAATTCTATTTTCGAGTCAGTTTTTGGCAGTGTAATCAAGACATATTTCGTAAGCTTTTCTCGCATCGTTTCATTTCCTCGGCACCATTGACCACAAGTATGACTTCCATTCTTAGCACGTTGGCCGCACTTTATACCTCCAACCTACTTATTTTACTTTCAAGCATCTTTATAGATTATTAACTACAAAGCATTTCCATTCAAGCCTATAAATACACATTCGAGCAACTAACCAAATTAAGGGTCTTTGGCACGTGTGATTTCTTGAACAATTCAACATCTTAGTCTTCATTAGGATCACATTTCCGAATTATGACATATTAAACAACCCATGCTTAATAAACTTTTCAAATAGGAGCTCAACATACAAGAATGTTTGGAATACAAATGGAATGCATATATCATTTGACACAAGGCTTATTCGAGACAAACGATTTATAATGAGCAATCGGGGACTTACAAGTCCATTGTGGGGGGTCCAATTCTAAGAGAGGAGTTTAGCCAACATACCTCACTTGAGCTTTTCTTACGTTACAACAACGCCTCAACACTTCTAGCAATAAAAATCTATAGGGAAGATAGAAAAAATCGGTCAATGATTAGAAGGATTCACATGGTGTAACTCTCTTAGGATTTTTGTAAAACACCTAGCATGAAAAATAAACCACAAGGATCTAAAATGGTAATCCCTTCCTCTCTCAACCAATTTCAATAACAAACTACCAAAAATGGTTCATTAACCCCACATACTACAACCTTGTGTAACATGCATGACTTATTTCCAACCCCACAATATACTTGAACTCATAACCTTTTGCATGAAACCTTGGGAATAGGAATTACCCGGGTAGATGATGATCTACTGATTGGCTTCCTTGATTTTTGAAGATTGATGCAAGATTGGATGATTAGAATGTTAGGTTTCTTACTCCTCTCTCTACAATGTTCTTACCTCTCCTTAAAAAATCAGATTTTACCTCCTAAAATGACCCCCCAAGGCCTTATATCAAAATAGGATCGGATATGAAAATTTCCAATTTTGCGACCATTTTGCTATAGCAGAATCGTTATGCGACCAATTTTGCGATAGCAGAATCAATTTTGCTACAACAGAATCATTTCGCGACCGCATAATGGCGCTTCAAAATATCCAATTATATACTTCACTCCGCGACAGATATGCGGCCCGCGGAGTGAATCCACTGTGGCACAATGGACCGCAAAAAGGCCATTTTCTGCAAAATTTTACCTATAACTCTCCAATGTATTGCACAACCAAAAAATTCCATATGGCATCTTGTTTTCTAATGTTTTCAAAAACTATAGCCTACCTCGGCACCACGAGACCTTAAATTCCTTAGCGAAATTTTCCAGGGCCTTTCATTCTCCCCCGCGTAGGATCATTCGTCATCGAATTAGAAGTAGAGACCGCCCCAAACACTTAACATAATTTATTTCTTTTCTCACATACCTCAAATCCCCAAGTTTTGATTAACTCCTAAATTTTTCAAAAATTTAGGCAAAGTTTCCTCTGTATTCGGGCCTATCCACCAGTCAAAGGATCACCAAAACCACCCTAACAAAACATCCACAACTCGAAGAGGTATCACAATATATATATATATCAACAACACTAATCTTAGCATTACATGCACTGTATTGTCAAAATGATATCTGGATATAAGTTGCACATTTTTAAATCATAACACCTAAAAAGTACCTTTCAAATCAAAACCAATTTCTATACAATCACGCGAAAATATTTTCTTCCACAACTCTTTCGGCCTTCGAGGTGACCTTCTCTACTTACATACATCACCATAACACACTAACGGAGGCACTCCCAACTTCCAAACTTATCTAACAATGCTGAAAATTAGGTACCGCTCATAAGCTAACTATCCATTAATTTCACCTTCAATTACCTTCACCGGAACGATATACAAAGAATTTCCAATTTCCTCTTTACACATAGACACATGAAACACCGGGCACAGGAAGGACCGCGATTGGGAAATATCATACTCATAGCTCGGCCTATTTCCTGCAAGATTTCCACAAGGCTCAAAGTGACTACCCATACTTTACCTTTACTAGCAATTCTCCCAATATATTCATAGATAAAATCATGAGAATAACCTGTTCACTTTTTTTTCAACTCTAAATCTCTCCGCCGAACACCCAACTAAACCTTCGCGACCTTCATTAATTTCCCTCCTATCCAATATATTTGATCAGGGGATGATGCTTCTTCTTTGACATGTTTGAACCGTCAATCCCCATAGATTTACTATTCATAGGAAAAATGAGGTTCGGGATGGGGATTGAATTATTTTAAAATTCATCATTATGCTGATGCAGAATATTTTTGGAGGTTATATTCTAAGAGACATGAAGGTTACTGCCAATAGTGCTGACATGGTTAATCATTGTAATGACATCATTGATTCGACATATGAGGCATAGACTTGAATAGTACACATTGATAATGTAGGGACCATGTTCATGATTCAGAGATTTAAATAAATGAGCCATTTTAGACATGTAATGAGAGGCATGGTCGGGAGGATAAAGACAATAGCGTCAGTTATTTTTGGAAGACTATGAGCCATGAACTGGACATCCACAGTTGTTTCATTCCATACGTGC
Source organism: Nicotiana paniculata (assembly GCA_005239505.1). Lineage (NCBI taxonomy): Eukaryota > Viridiplantae > Streptophyta > Magnoliopsida > Solanales > Solanaceae > Nicotiana > Nicotiana paniculata. The sequence continues at coordinate 31,881 of ML332751.1, forward strand.
CTTGTTCGGCAATAGTAGGCATCAAAGAGAAATAGCCAAGTACGTGAAACCAGTCGCCTCTTGGAATGTAGGGAAAATCAGCTTAACTCGAAATGAGAATATTCTAGCACCCTGAATGTGATATGGGTTTCAAAACACATGTAGTTGCATTACACTCTTAACATTAACTAACACGAGGGATAGATATGCTACAATCGCATGAGGATGAAAAGAGAAGTTGAACACTTGTGAGAATATTATCATTCTGATAGCTTAACCTATCACAATAGTTGATCATATATGAGAGGACTAGAGATACAAAAAACTTATATTTCAAATCAATATACTCATCATATGTGCCAGAATCTGAAACATCCACCTGAAGTGGGGAGGAAAAGTCATTGTAAGGCTATTTAACTTTCAACCACACACGAGTGAAATCATGTAGATATGACATCTTAATGTTTGGATGAAATCATTTATTGGTTAGAGAGAATGTACACTTTGCTGTGAGATACACACGTTTTGCCATAATAACTCTTGGAATGTACACGTTTTGATGCAATACTAGGCCACTTCACGGGCAACTACAATATTAGGAACAAAGTGAGATACTTATTGCGGAATGATCTAAGTGGAACTGAGATTCATAATGATATGGGCGAACAAAATATCTTCTTGTGACGAATTTTTGAAATCTCAAATTTCCCAAAAATGTTTATGCGGACAAGTGACCCCTTTCAATTGACATGTACGCATTCTATAGGCGTTGAGACATGCTCTCATGTTACTAGATAGTGAAAATGATTCATGAACAATATTCACAAAGGAGTAAAGTGATTGTTCAAGCAAAAGAAGCCACATACACTGGAGAGAAAAAGAGTGGCTCAAGAAGGATCTCAACACTAGGCCGCTATACATTGGATTTGATACCACATAGGCAAACTTTACGACGGTGCATGCATTAACATAAGCGCGCATATGCTATCCATTTGAATCAGTAGGTCTTATAAGAAATTCATCAAGTATAGTCCTTTGTTGAGAATGTGGGGAAACAAATGGGTAGTATTAGCCTAGGGTTATAACTCATTTCAAGGAAATAATTATAGAGCTCAATTCCACAAGAGGTTGTAAATAAGATAATTTGTGATAGAGTGGCTTCACGAATAATGCATCTCATTCAGAAAGTAAGTACATGCAATATTTTATGATTTAGCATCTTGTTAAGACCATATTTATGTATATATACAACAAGGAAATATTATGCGTGTTCATAATGTACTAAGGAGTGAGTTACTTGATGTCTTTATTTGACATGACAGCACCTTAACCTATGACCCTCGAATCCACATCCATAACATACATTGGTACCATGTTGACATAACCCCGAATGACATCTCCTACATTTCACGCATTTGGTATGAGGTCCACTGAGCTGACTCGCCCCACTGACCTGATATTTACCCTTTTGCATAAGTCATAAGAATCCCTCTTATATTTCCTCCAAGCCTTCACATCGAGAGAAAAAATCTCTGTAACAGTTTTTTGTATGGGCCTTGGGAATTTCCCAAGCCTGCCACCCATAACACACTCCTAAGCATACTCACAACATGACACAAAATGTTCTTTCCCACATACCGGACAGACTCGGATTGGTGTACCCAACCTAGGGAATTTGTTCTTCTAGTACCCCTCTTTCCAAAACCATAACATATTTCTAGAGTCATCCAACACGTCCCCAAGTGGCGCTTCGTAAAATATAGCATTCCGGCTTAATGGAACAAACAAACCTATTTCGTTTCTTTGGTGTTCTCACCACATGATATGGTGGTGTGGTGACATTAATAGAGACAAGGACATTTTCTCCTAGCAACTGGTTCTTTCATCCCCCTTCTCACTTCCTCGAACTCGTGGGTTACTCATATGGAAAAGGAGACATGACGAGTAAATTAGCTTCATATGTTGAGCTCTAGCCCACGATCTAGTATACCAAAGAAGTGCAAAATTCCCAAATGCACAAGTAGCCTCCTCATTATAGATGTGGTCGACAACACGCCGATAAGAAGGACTCTACTAGACACGCCTCTGAGACATCCTAGGACACTTTAAGACCTTAGGCTCTGATGCCAAGTTTGTCACGCCCCATACTCAAGAAGCGCGACTGGTGCTCAACCGAGTGAACCCGACCAAGCAAGCCTGTTAGATTTCCTTCTACCCAAAATCATCCATAAATAAAGAGGAGATGTACTCCATTAATCAAACACTGAAAAGATTTTATTAACAACTCCCATTTCATTTCCATTAGCAGCTTCATTTATAATTGCCAAATTATTACGAGTTTATAGATAGAATGAAAAACATGTTTTCCAAAAATACCAACATATCTAGTTCAATACCCAACATCAAACACCACCCACAACCTGTCTACGAAGCATCTAAGTACAACAGAAGAGTAACATGGTAATGCCGGCATTAAGGACTCGGCTATACCTTAAAACACAATGTACAACTCAAATTACATCAGGCCCGGAATAGAGTAGCGCTCACCAAAACCTGCTGAATAGAGAATTTACTGCTATCACTAATCAATGTTGCCTATTTTGGAACCATCTGAATTCATTAAAGATGAAGCGCCCCCAGCAAAAAGGACGTTAGTATTGTCGAATAGTACTAGTATCTATAACTAAACACCGTCTCAATAGAATGAATAATAATACACTGGAGAACAATCATGAAATCAATAGAAGCCTTAAAAAATACCAAAACATCAATTTATGAACCACATGAGTTTTCAATTAAATTTTCATGTTTTTAGGTGAGGGAGCTCTTTAATTCCAATATACCATTATTCCCAACACCACCGTACTTTTACACGGAGTCCGATCACGGCCCGATCGGTTAGACCTTCTCATTTGAGACATTAACCACAATCAAAATTTCAAGCACAATCACCACCATGTGCGTGACATAGCATCCGATCACAGCCTGATCAGCTAGGACGCCTCTTTTGAGACATTAACCACAATCACAATTTTAAGCACAATCACCACCATGTGTGCGGCATGGCGTCCAATCACGGCCTGATTGGCTAGGTTATCTCACCCGAGAAATTACCTTTTCCATGAATCATCTCACGTCATACTTTCTTCACATTTATTTAATTCATGGGCACTTATGGCCACAATTATAATATCGTTCTAGGCACTTGGTCATATTTCACATTTTTATTTCTTTACATTCATGGATCATCATCGTAAATATCAACAAATAAAATTTCACGAAAATCACAACTTCAAGTTCATTTGCAGTAAAGAATTTAAACACAATGGATTTATTTCGATGAAATGGGTACAATGATTGGCAATCGAAGCACAAGTTAAAATCATGAACGTGTAACACATCATGTTCTTGAGATACTTTTCCCCAAAAAGAGGCAATACACAATTTCAACTCATGAATACGTAAGATCTCAAATACATTGGAAGTACTTAGAAAAAAAAGCATTTACTAAACCAACCACAATTGGGAATAACATTGGTACATAAGCTTTTTGATAATTCTATTTATGAGTCAGTTTGGGGCAATCGAATGAAGACCTATTTCATAAGCTTTTCTCACATCGTTTCATTTCCTCGGCACCATTGACCACAAGTATGAATTCCGTTCTTAGCACGTTTCCCTCACTTTATATCTCCAACCCATATAATTTACTTTCAAGCATCTTTATAGATTATTAACAACAAGGCATTTCCATTCAATGCTGTAAATTTACTTTCGAGCAACTAACCAAATTAAGGGTCTTTGGCACTTGTGATTTCTTGCACAATTCGACATGATAGTTTTCATTGGGATCACATTTCCTAATTATAACATATTAACACACAACCCATGCTTAATCACCTTCTCAAATACAAACTCCACATACAAGAACGTTTGGAATACAAATTGATCGCATATATCATTTGACACAAGGCTTATTCGAGAAAATCAATTTATAATGAGTAACACGATACTTACAAGGCCATAGTGGGGGTCCAATTCTAAGAGAGAGTTTAGCCAGCATACCTCGCTTGAGCTTTCCTTACGTTACTACAATGCCTAACACTTCTAGCAATAACAATCTATAGGAAGTGAGCGAAAATCGATTAATTAGAAGGATTCCCATGGTGTCACTCCCTTAGGAATTTTGTCAAACACCTAACATGAAAAATACACCACAAGGCTCTACAATGGTAATCTCTTCCACCCTCAACCAATTTCAACAAGAAACTAACCCAAAATGGTTCATTAACCCCACATACTACAACCTAGTGTAACATTCATGGCCTATTTCCAATCCCAAAATATGCTTGAACTCATAACCTATTGCATGAAACCTTTGGAGTAGGACTTAACTGGGTAGATGACAAACTAGTGATTGGCTTCCTTGATTCTTCAAGATTGGTGCAGGATTGGACGATTAGAATATTAGGTTTCTTCCTTCTCTTTCTAAAATGTTCTTATCTCTCTTTAAAAAATCAGATTTTACCTCCTAAAATGACCTCCCAAGGCCTTATATCAAAATAGGATCGGATATCAAAATTTCCAAATATGACCCCGAAGTCAATTATATGGTGCAATTATGTGGTAGCAGAATTTTTATGCGACCATTTTACTATAGCAGAATCATTATGTGACCAATCAATTTTTCTAAAGAAGAATCATTTCGCGGCCCGCAAAATGGTACTTCAAAATGGTCAATTATTTGTTTCACTCTGCGACGGCTATGCATTCCGCGAACTGAATCTGTTTTCGCACAATGGACCGCAAAAATGCCATTTTCTGCAGACGTTACCTATAACTCCCCAATGCATTGCACAACCTAAAAACTCCATACAGCAGCTCTTTTTCTACAATTTTCAAACACTTTATCCTACCTCAACTCCACAAAACCTTAAATTCCTTAGCGAAATTTAGAAGTGCCTTACATGGAGTCCCCTTCCTTTATTTTAATAGTGTTGTTATTACGTTCCGACAATATGGTACTGTTGAGGCATCTTTATGTGTTCGAATTAAGAGCTCATGACTCTGTACCACCTAATTTTTAGATATTTGATATGCTTATATCTATTCCTCTTCTCACGATAAATGGGACTTATTATATCTTTTTCCCTTGTTGAATATATTATTAAATAATTGGCGGGCCTAGTATTGAAGGTTAGATGCCATCATGACGTTTGGTAAGATTTTTTATCGTGACAAGTTAGTATCAGAGCCTACATTCGTAGGTTCTATGGTTCATGACAAGCTTATCAGAGTCTTACAAATCGGTACAGAGACATCTGTACTTATCTTCGAGACGCTACCGGATGGTTAAGAAAATTTCACTTTCTTTCATGCTTTATCTTGTGGATAAATTTATCCTAAAGTTTGAACATTTATTCTTCTATTCTCTCTCAGATTGTAAGGGCGCTTCATCTAGATATGTTGGTTAGGCAGCAGTTCCCGCTATTAGAGCTACGAGAGTTCGAGGCCGGGGTATAAGCTGAGGTGGAACACGCGCAGCAGGTAGGGGTCCTACTAGGGCAGCCGTTGAGAATACACCAGTATCTCCAATAGAGGATTGGATGCCTGATCATGTTGACATGTGAGACCAGCTCAGGTACTTGAGGGACCCATTGCTACATCTAGACTCTAGGACACTTTGGCTCACATTATGACCATGTTTAAGAGTTTGACTCAGGCATGTTTGATCCTGATTGTACCAGTAACCTCATAGGCTTAGAGAAGAGCCCAGACCCACACAACACGTACACCAGAGCAGTCGGTTCATGGTTAACAGACTCCAGATATTTTTCCAATACAGTTAGTCGTCGTTGTTCAGCCTGAGATTAGGCCAACCTTGTATAAGAAAGGAATTGATCAATATATGTGGAAAGTCGTGTTGAATGAAAATGCAAGCAAGGTTGAGGAGGGGACTTTACTTGTTTATTTAATTTAAGATTAATATTTATTTTATATAAGAAGGAACTTATTTACTCAATCCAACTTCTTCTGGATGTGAATCCGGGGCAACCCACTATTATATTAAATTTTAATTTTTTTGTAAAAAGTCTGTATTTTTTTAATCAACTTTATTAATTTTTTTTAATAGATTTACATACACCTTGGATGACACGACTATATAAGTCATGTTATACTGTTGAATAACAACTCATTCATTTTCTATTTTACTTGTAGAAAACTTGTATGCTTGGGAGTCCCTAGTGATTAAATAAACTAAGATTTTACCATGACCGTAATTTTAGAGGACGCAAATATGAAAGACAATATGGTCGCTTATAACTGGATAACCACCATTAAAACCATCTTTACATTAGATGGTTTGGTGTTTTGATGATCATACTTTATTGATGGAAACTTATGTATTTATTATTGACATCATTGATTCTCCTCAGATAAACGTTGATGGTACTCGCAAACCTCTTTTACGATCTCTACTTTACGGAATTTATATTATTTTAGGTGCTATTATTCCTACTTTTGTAGTTAAGCGTTTATATTTTTACCCAATTTGGGAAGTGACCTCCTGTCACGACCCAAAACCTAACCTGTCGTGATGGCGCCTATCATCGAACTAGGCAACACGAAATTATCAATGTGCTTTCATTGTATATAACAAAAGGGAACTAAAACAGTTAAATTTAATAGAAGATTTACATAACAACAGGTAAAGACCCAAAACTCAATTGCGGAAAAATAGCCCGACATCGGGGTGTCACTAAGTCATGAGAATCTAACAACAATCTGAGATAAAATCTACTATAGTTCGTGCCAAATGACAAAAACAAGAGAAATAAGATGATAAGAAGGAGGAACAAGGACTACAGATGTCAACAACTACCTCGTAAGTCTCTGAAAGTCAGCCCGCGCGTGAACTTAGGGACTGCTAGGACCGCACACACCTGGATCCGCACATGAAGTGTAGGGTGTAGCATGAGTACAACCAACTCAGCAAGTAACAGAATTAAATAAGGAACTGAGAAGCAGTGACGAGCTATGAAAATACAGTTCATTCCAAAAAAAAAAATTCCTGTAACGGGTGAACATGCTTTAAAATCCGTTAATTAAGTCAAGTCTATTCGAGCTCAAGTAAAACAATATGTAACTTCCATAAATTTCACAACAACAACAGATAGCAACGAAGTGCAACAATAAATAAGAGCAAATACAGTCTCCCAACAACTAGTCAACTCATCTCAACAGCTCATACTCCCGGATCTCAGCCCTCAACACACACTCTCAATAGGTACATGCGCTCACTGGGGGTGTACAAACTCCGGAGGGGCTTCTAGAGCCCAAGTGCTATATTGTTGTTGCGTGCAGCCCGACCCAATATTACTGCGACGTGCAGCCTGATCCAAATATTGTTGCAGCGTGTAACTCGATCCAACATATATATATATATATATATATATATATATATATATATATATATATTGCCCGAAGACTTTTTGGGCATGCAACCCGATCCAATATTTCTACGGCGTGTAGCCTATTCCAATATACCTCACATGGCTCACAGCTCGGCACTCAGACCATATCTCAATCACTAGCCTCTCTTTTCCTCTCGACCTTACAGGATATCACAATAAGCATCCCAAACAGAAAATGCAACAAGTATCAACATGGAATGAGAGAGCTGAGATATAATATACAAGTAAGCCAGTGACTGAGTGCAAGACAAAAATTAGTAGTCAATTCAACAATATACGATAATTGCAGGTCCCAACAGTGATATCATATATCCTAAGCATGGTCTGTAACATGAAAGGCAATCAATTACTCAAAAACAAGGTTAAGCAAATAATAACAATGGGTTATTCGACTTTATAGTCTCTCTCGACAGACCAAGTCTCAATCTCTCACAGTGCACGCTCACGCGTCTGTCACCTAGCATGCCTGTCACCTCTAAATATTCACATCATACAAATTCTGGGCGTTTCATACCTTCAAAACCAGATTTAAGTCTGTTACTTACCTCAACAGCGTAGAAATCCTAATCCAGAATGCCCTTTCCTCTCAAATCAGCCTCCAAATGCTCCAAATATAGACACAAACAGTACAAGATAATCAATATTGGCTAAAAGGATCCATTCCACAAGCAAACTACTGAACTTTAGCCCAACATCCGAAATTAGGTCAAACTCGGCCATCGGGCCCACGTCTCGAAATCCGACAAAAATCAAAAAAATCGAAAGCCCATTCGCTCACGAGTATAGCCATATCAAATTTACCAAAATCCGACCTCAATTTCCCTTCCAAAACCCAAAAGTTCACTCTCCAATTCGCAAGCCCTAAACCACCAAATTTCTAACTTAAATCCCTAATTAAGTGATGAACAAAGCCATAGATTCACGGAATTTATACCAATACGGCTTAAAATTCCTTGCCCCACCATTTTCCTTGAACTTTCTCGAAACATCACGTCTCTCCCGAACTTCTCAAGTCCAAAATTGAAAATGAAAGACATAACCTCAAGTTGGTATTTTTCTGCCCAACAATATCGCACCTGCGGCCCATTTGTCACTTTTGCAACGCCGCACCTGCTGAAATTCCATCGCAGGTGCGGATTTCACTTAAAATCCTTACCTCGCTCATGCGGTCTCAAAACCGCATATGCGCCTTTCGCAGGTGCGGAGACCATGTTGCTTCTACGGTCCAATCTCGCACCTGCGCCCCTGGGTTCGCTTCTTCAACCATTCTAGGTACAAGAATGCCATCGCACCTGCGTCCTCTACCCAGGTCTCCGTTAGCCGCATCTACGACTCCTCCTTCGCTTCTGTAGGCTCGCACCTGTGGTTCCCACTCCGCAGGTGCGGTTAAACTAGTAGCAGACGCTTCAACTGCAATTCTTCACCTTAAATCACTCCGTTAACCACCTAAAATCACCTCGAGGCCCTCGAAACCTCAACCAAACATACCAACATGTTCCGTAACCTGACAAGAACTTAGTCCAACCTTCGAATTACTCAAAGAATCATCAAAACACCAAATTAGACCCGAATTCAAGCCTAAGAACCTTTAATCTTCCAAATTCCAAAAATGACATCGAACCCTATCAAACCCCATCCGATTTACCTCAAATTTTTCACATAAGTCAAATACAACAACATGAACCTACTACAACTTCCATAATTTCATTCCGAACCCAATATCAAAATTTCCACCGCCGGCCAAAAGCGCCAAATTCCAACTTTCGCCAATTCAAGCATAATTCTACTAAAGACCTCCAAATCACATTACAAACGTGCTCCTAAGTCCAAAATAATCTAACAGAGCTATCAGAACAAACAAAATTCAAGTTCGATGTCGTTTACACCTAAGTCGACATCCATCGACTTTTTTAACTTAAGCTTCCAATTAAGAGACTAAGTGTCTCTATTTACTCTGAAACCACTCCGGACCCGAACCAACCAACCCGGTACAATAAAATATAGCTGTAAAGAACAAAAGAAGCAAGAATGAGGGAAACGGGACTATAACTCTCGAAATGACCGGTCGGGTTGTTACACCTTTATTGATGAATGATTATATAATAGTGGTCCTTATAAGCTAATTATTCTATATTTCTTACTTGGTGTAGCTTCAGGTTCGTGAATGGGAGCTTAGTTTTCATCTAGGGATGCGATCTAAGTTTGTTATTGGATATTCAATTCATGTTGCAGCTGCTACTGCAATTTTCTTGATCTACCCAATCGGTCAAAGACGTTTTTCTGATGGTATGCCTCTAGGAATCTCTTGTACTTTCAATTAAACAACAACAATAAGAATAACCCAATGAAATTCTATGAGTAGGGTCTGGGAGGGTAGTGTATACGCAGATCTTACATGTAACCTTGTGAAGGTAGAGAGACTGTTTTCGATAAATCCTCGGCGAAAATAAATATAATAGTAGTGAATTCATAGAAAATAAACATGAATAACAACAAGTAAAATGGGAAGTAACAATAGTAAGAAGGTACTTTCATTTTTATGATTGTACTTCAGGCGGAGCATAACATCAATATGTACCCATTTCACATGTTAGGCGTAATTGGTATATTCAGCAACTTTCTATTTAGTGCTATGTATGGTTCTTTGGTAACTTCTATCTTGATCAAGGTAATCATAAAAAATAATTTTGCTAATAAAGGTTACCGTCGCACCCCCCTTTTTCCTGTCCTTTCGGATTGGTCAGGGTTTTCGACATTATTGGGACAACTCGTTTCATTTTGGGAAATGGGGTATAATGAGTTCGAAGAGTCGCCACCTACCGAATTAAGGTGCGTTAGGGAACCTATTAAGGGTCATTTATAACACTATATGCATAACCAGAGATTTGTTAAGGGCTTGAAATTACTTCAAGGGGAAGGTGTTAGGCACCCCTCAAAGCCCACAACTGTGGGTCCCTGCCAAACATACTTTGTGAATTCATTCAAGTAGAAAATAAACAGTCTAAGCACACACATGTAAACAAAAGGTCTTAATATATTAGCATTCCAAGCACACATATGTAAACAAATAAAGGTCTTAATAGATTAGTAGTCCAAGCACACATATGTAAAGAATAAGGGAGGTCCTAAGTTGTTTATCATATAGGATCATATATGTGCAATGATCGGTAATCACTCCTCAATGAGGCTCTAGACGTTGCATTAGCGCACATGTCATCATATCCTTTTCTACCCATTGTCCCACCCCTTAGCGATTATTAAGTGAGTTTTTTTTAATGAGCACTACGCGTGCTGTTACCCGTCCCTTTTTGGGGTCCCGGAGGATTTTAGGACTTCTAGTATACTGGCAGTTCTAGACAAACCCCTATGGTTTTTAAAAAGGGAAAAACTAGGCGACAAGCAAGAACAAGTAGGACTAGCACATAAGTGACAAAAACATTTAAGAAGCTCATATTCACCTCCACACATAATGCAAATAAACATCACGTCTCAAACCACAGACAAAGGCAGCTTTTTATTAGAGAAAGGATCCTAAGATAGGGTATCTAAGTGAACATGCAACACTGTGTCATAATGCAATGGCAGGGTCCTAATAAGTTTGCGTACTGATTTTAAGACCTGTAAAACTTTAAGCAGCAAACACAATCAACACGCAATTTCCAGTTTATAAAGATTAATTACCTAAGGGTTGCCTAGGTGTGGGACTGTTCATAGCAATTACAAGAGATGTTTATCATTTTAGAAATCGTTTAACCTACAAACATGATGTTCTAAGTCACACATACTTTTAAAAGGGAACTTGTACCGGCTTATGCTCAAAAAAGATACCCTTATATGTGAGACCATTTTTATGCCTTTTAAGATCGGTGACTTATGTTAATGGAACTAGGCGCAATCAAACAAATGCAAGTAGAATTCCTAGAACATGATATCTAAATGCATACAGGAATGATAGCTTCATTAAGACAGTGTTATTAGCCTAACAACAGGAATTCTAAGTGAAATCACTTACGCAAACTTGAAGCATGGATTAGTAATATGCTGAAACAATAAACGTGAAGCCCTACGAACATGACATCTAATGCATTTTTAGCATGATTTGGATGCAAATGAACACATCAGTCCTAAAACATGGCTTCTAATGCACATTTGCAGAATATAAAGCCTAGGAACATGGTTTCTACCCAATTTTTACCCATAGTACCGTACACTACCCTCCATTTTAACTAATCACCCCAATATCTGTTAGAAATTAATTATTACAGACCAATGGCTGAATGAATTACATAAATAAATAAAAAGAGATGAAGTTAAACTACAGGGAGCCTAAAGCAGACCCAAATACGACCTAAAGATATCAGCCGTTCAGCAATCTCAAATGCCAAAGATTTCAGAATCAATTTCATGTCCAGGTGTGTCAGAGTTCCCCAAGGACCTCAAGAATCCCGGGCAGTGCGCACACCCAGACTTTTCATAACAAGAACTGAGTAAGTGCAGTGTGGAAGGGCCAGCCCCAGTGTGCCAGAGTTCGGAGGAATCTCAAGGATCCCAAGGCAGTACACACACTGGAGTGGCAGAACCTATTGACCTAAAATTTAAGTGAGAGTGCTTGACATAGTTTTAAAAGATTTTTAGTGAGAAAACAGTGTCGAGATAACTCTAGGAGTGAAAAGGTTTTCTAAAAATAGGAACTAGTTTAGTAGTAAAACAGGTTGGGAAAAGTACTAAAACACTTTTAAAATTAGATCACAAACCAATTGGTCATAGAACAACCAGATTCAGAAACACTTGGTAAACAGATTCCACACAGGGATAAAGGGGTTGGGGACACATAAAATACACATTAAGGAACACATGAACAGGGTACAGGGAGGCATATAGACAACAAATGCATAGAACATTTACGAGTTTTTATAAAATTAACAGGTTAGTCATGATAGTAGGTAATTGGGGACATAGGGAAACGATGCAGTAAAGCCATGTTGAAAGCAATGGGGTACTGGACAGAATTAGACACACAATTAAGGTCAATCGAATATCCTAAGAGACTAGTTGACTTAACATGATCTCTTGATTGAAGAGGAATAGGCAGGGATTGAATAAACATGCAAGACAAGCATCACATAGGCAATTACAGTTTGGACATGCTAATTACACACTAAACAAAGCATGATTTAGACATTCTAAGAAAAGTAGTAAATAAGAACATGGATTGAATTCATAACTAATGAACTAGTGCAGGAATGAAACATATAGAGTTAGAGTTCAAAATTTAACTAGAATTATACCAGTTGAAGAAAAGAGTGCAGAATATAAAGAAGGTGTAGTTCCAATATCTAGCCTTGGCTTGCAGCCGGCTAGATTAAAAGTTAACACAAGTAGCACAAAAAGAAAAGAGAGTTTGAGTGTGAGTGTGTGTTTGTGAACTCGCCCCCTTTTTTTTTAAGAAGTGGAGTAGGGAAGTTTATATAGTAGTTTAAGAGTAGAGAAAATAATGTAAAAGAAATCAGAAGCCAGCAATCAAGGAAATCACAGAATCCAATCACATAAGGATTTCAGAATAGACTCCTTTAATTAAGGGCAATTGACCAACTGGTAATAATCATGGATTTAATTAAGGCAAGAAGTTCAAATAAAACCATATAAGGGAGTTCAGAATAATCAGTGGACTAATTAAGAAAAGATAATCATGTAAAGGATTCAATAGATATTACAGGCAATTAAATAAGGCAAGAATGACTAATTAAGGGAATAAACAAGGAAGTAATCAAGAATTATGCACATGAATTTTTATTAGAGTGAATCAGTCAATCAAATCTTCAAAGTAATACTGATTCTGGGGAGAAAGATATCAACTTCCACAAATTGAGAATAAGCTAAGTAAAACTTCAGAAACACATAGAAGTTAGTCTGGAAATCAACTCAGAAACCCTAATAGAGATGAACTAGGGTACAAACATAATATGCTAAATTATACTAAGAAGAAATCATGAAAGTCAAAGCACAAAACGAAACAATGCCACAAGTAACACGGAAAACCCAGAATCGAAGCAAAATATAAGAAAATTAGGGTTTTAGCATAAATCGACTAGGGTTTAGGCAAACTCAACATAAATCGATCAAAAGCACATAAGAACAGAAGATTAAACATTCAAAATTAGAAAAATTTTGGAGAAGAATTTTCAATAAACCCTAGTTTTAGTAAAATGGAAAATCAGTTGAAAAACAAGAAAAATTTCTTAGAAACATGTGAGATAGGTTCGATTCGTCTCAGATCTGTACAGATCTGAGAAAGATCAAAGATAGAAATTAGAGTTTTGAGAAAATAGCATAGAGACAAAAACGAAGCTCATAAATCCATAGGTTTAGGCAAATGTAAGAAGATCTTACTAGAGATCGAACCAGAATGGCCAGAAGCAGGCAAGCAAAATCCAAAGTCGTATGTGGACTGACCCTGGCCCCTTGAGGAGTTTAGAGACAAGTAATACCAGCATAAAAGATCCATGAGAGGCTTTAGGGCGGTGAGGAACCACCATGGATGACGATGGAGAGTGACGGCGAGGTGAGATTAGGTTTAGGGCAGAGAGAATTTTGAGAGGAGAGTGAAGTGTGACGGCAGAGAGGGTGAGAGAATGAGGGGTTTGGGGAAGGGGCATTTGGGTTTAATTAAGGCAAGGAGGATCTGGACCGTTGACCAAAATGATCAACGGTTATGACTGGACAGTGTATTGGGTCGGGCAGGTTAATCTTTCGGCCCCGGGGTCTTGGGCTAGTTTATAAGGTATTTGGGCTTGTTATATAGACTATAATTGAAATAAAATGGGGATATTTGTTAAATACCAAAATAACCTAATTTAAATAATTTGATGAAGTAATTACTAATTATAAAATCAATTTAATGCATAGAAATATTTCAAAAAAATATTATTTGGTATTTTAAAATACAACAGACTATTTTCTAGTAAAAATGGTACAAAATTATATGCATGGGCTATAATTGCAAAGTTATTGCAATTATAGCCAAAAAATGCTACTTTGGCTATTATGAATAGTTTGGTCTTAATAGGACCATAGACAATAAAGTAAATCAAGAAATGTTTTTGCAATCATTTGTGATGCAATTTTGTAATTATTTATTGGAATAAAATACTGGGAAAATTAATAAAATATGTAGAAAATTGTGAAAAAATACAAATTAATGCTAATGCATGATTTTGTAGACATATATGCATTTTGAAATATTTTTTAGGAAAAAACTGGGTATCAACAGCTGCCCCTCTTTACCCATAAAGGATGAAAGAGTTGTCGGGTAAAGATATAATGGCTAATTTTGACCGAGGGAAACGATTAGAGAGATTTAGGCCGCACTCTGGCTTCCGAGCTACCTACATATCCCTGCTTTTACAGGAATCATGCTGTATGTAGTTCCGGATTCATCGACGAGATATACAGGTGAAGTCATTGCAAGAACATACACAATTTATAGGGATAGGCGAATGAATGGTTCACGAGAGAGGTCAGGTTTGATATAGTTGAAGGAACTGGATCGGGATCGCTCCTGCTGGGATAACAGTTGCTTGTTGGGTCACCTGCAAATAGAGATAATACGAGCATATATTCGTGCAGAATTTTAAACATGATGCAGATTCCCGCCATACCATGAGAGTTTTCTTCGGACAATTGAGAATGACGTCCATGGTCCGTGACGTCCTGGGCCATGAGTTGATTAATGAGATTCGCAGGCCATGAAATGATGTTCTCGGGCCATGAAGATGGTGCCTCCAAACTATGACGCCTTTGAATAATGATACGCAAATTTTGAGAGATCATCAGGCCATGACATGGTGTCTTCCGACTATGAGGTCGATTCCTTTAAACTATGGAACATTTGGATAGGTTGGCGATATTTCATCCCATGAGATGCAATAATATGATGTCAACAAGAAAGAGCGTAGTCTTGTGAAGCGGAGGGCAGAGCTTAGCCCGAAAGAAAAGCAAAGGAGAGACAGCGCTTAGTCTCGGCTAAAGAATGCAAATTTGAGGCAGAGCTTAGCCTCATGCGGGTATGGAGACAGAGCTTAGTCTCATGCAATAGAAGGATGCATTTAGCCTTATGCAGAGGAAAGGCAGAGATTAGCCTTATGCAGGATGGAGACAGAGCTTAGTCTCATGCAATAGAAGGCTGCATTTAGCCTTATGCGGAGGAAAGGCAGAGATTAGCCTTATGCAGGATGGAGACAGAGCTTAGTCTCATGCAATAGAAGGCTGCATTTAGCCTTATGCAGAGGAAAGGCAGAGATTAGCCTTATGCAGGATGGAGACAGAGCTTAGTCTTATGCAGGGGAAGGCAGCGTTTAGCCTTATGCAGAGGAAGGCAGAGATTAGCCTTATGAAAGGTGAAGGCAGAGATTAGTCTTATGCAGGATGGAGACAGAGCTTACTCAAATGCAGGGGAAGACAGCATTTAGCCTTATGTGGAGGAAGGCAGAGATAAGCCTTATGCAAGGTGAAAGCAGAGATTAGTCTTATGCAGGGGAAGGCAACATTTAGCCTTACGCAGAGGAAAACAGAGATTAGACTTATGCAAGGTGAAGGCAGAGATTATCCTTATGCAAGGTGAAGGAAGAGATTAACCTTATGCAGAAAATAGAATGAATAGCAGATAGTAGCAGAATTTCTTAGCTGGTAGCAGATTTCGATAGCGCGATTGTTGTGAGGATTGTGACTCTGTGGCATGTTTATAGTTTCCCCTGCATCCAAAGAAAAATTGTGAGTTCTGTAGAAGGGGAGGTTGGTTCGTGTCCCCGATGGCTTTTATTGACTTGATTTTCTTTGTCTGATGATCCTGTTTGCATCATCGGGGTAGCGTTTGGCTAAACAGAGTTACCTTACAAGAAAGCATGCATAGTTTTGTAAAGACATAGTAAAAAAACATTTTTTGAGAAATTAGATGAACCGACGACCGTGACACGATCTGAGACATTACAACCTTATTTGCCATGGAATTTTGAAGGTCCTCCTCAAAATTCTACCCCAGTTAGATGAATTAATATCTCTGACTGTTGTATGTGATGCGATCCACTAAACTTGCTTCAGAATTTTGAGGGTCCTCCTCAAAATCCGGCCCCAATTTCCAGTTGTGGGGGAAATAAGATTTTTATTGGTTTGTGACTGAACCCACAGGGCTGCCTACGTATCCCTTCTTAAGCGGGAATCAGGTCGAGCGTAGTTCAATATACAACATTTGATAGAGGCATAAAGAGTTACACATAGTATCGTTTAACTACATCTGAGTTAATTAGCTTTGGCCAGACTTCTCCATCCATTTATGAAAATATGAGAGCTCCTCCTGTTAGTACTCTATGGACCATGTAAGGACCCTGCCAATTGGGAGAGAATTTCCCTTTGGCTTCATCTTGATGCGGAAAGATCGTCTTCAACACCAGTTGCCCTGGTGTGAACTGTCTAGGCTTGACTCTTTTGTTGAAGGCTTTAGACATTCTGTTCTGGTAGAGTTGCCCATGACATACTGCGTTCATCCTTTTTCCGTCTATGAAGGCTAGTTTCTCATAACGACTCCTTATCCACTCTTCGTCTTCTTGTATAATTCTCAAGGAAAGAATCCCACCTTGGCAGGAATAACAGATTACGTACCGTAAACCAAGAAGTAGGGAGTTGCCCCGGTTGATGTGCGGACAGTGGTGTGGTATCCCAATAAGGCAAATGACAGCTTCTCGTGCCATTTTTTGTGATTTTCTACCATCTTTCTCAGTATTTTCTTGATATTCTTGTTGGCGGCTTCTACGGCTCCATTCCCCTGAGGCCTATAAGATGTGGAATTCTTGTGTCTGATTTTGAAAGTCTCACACATGGCTTTTATTAGATCACTGTTGAGATTGGAAGCATTGTCGGTGATGAGTGATTCTGAAACTCCAAACCGACAAACAATCCAGCCGCGAACAAAGTCTGCCACGCCTTTCTTAGTCACTACTTTGTAAGTTGTTGCTTTGACCCATTTGGTGAATTAATCAATAGCTACCAGGATGAACCTGTGCCCATTTGAGGCAATAGGCTCGATCGGTCTAGTGACATCCATTCCCCAGGCGGCGAATGGCCAAAGTGCGCTTGTTGCATTAAGCTCGTTTGGCGGGACTTTTATCATGTCTGCATGTACCTGACGTTGGTAGCATTTCTGAACGTACTGGATGCAGTCAGTTTCCAAGGTCATCCAAAAATAACCGGCCCTGAGTATCTTCTTGGCCAAAACAAAACCATTCATATGCGGGCCACAAGTACCAGCATGTATTTCTTCAAGTATTTTAGAAGCTTCTTTTGCGTAGACACACCTTAGTAATCCCAAATCAGGAGTTCTCCTGTACAGGGTTCCTCCGCTGTGAAAGAAACTATTGGATAACCTCCGAAGCATATGTTTCTGGGTATGATTTGCATGCTCCGGGTATTCTCCCTTTTCCAGGTGTTCCCTAATATCGTGGAACCATGGTTTTCCGTCTACTTCTTCTTCAACATGGGCAAAATATGCCGGCTGGCTATAATACTTTACCGGAATAGGATCAATGAATTTATTATTTGGATGCTATATCATGGATGATATAGTGGCCAGTGCATCGACAAACTCGTTTTGAGTTCTAGGGACGTGCCAAAATTCTGTCTTGGTGAACCTCTTTCTCAATTCTTGCACATGGTGCAGATAGGCAGTATAATGGAATTCTTGGTGGCCCATTCTCCTTGTACCTGGTGTATAATCAAATCTGAGTCACCAATTACCAGCAGCTTCTGAATATTCATGTCAATGGCCATGTTAATCCCCAAGATGCAGGCTTCATACACTGCCATGTTGTTGGTGCAGGAAAATCTGAGTTTAGCAGATATCGGGTAATGTTGGCCGGTTTTCGATACTATGACAGCTCCAACACCGACTCCTTTAAAGTTTGTCGTTCCGTCAAAGAACATCCTCCAACCGTCATAGGATTCAACAATGTCGTCTCCTATGAACAATACTTCTTCATCAGGAAAATACATTTTTAGGGGTTCGTATTCTCCTCCCACAGGATTCTCAGTAAGATGATCGGCCAATGCTTGTCCCTTGACCGATTTTTGAGTTACATAGACGCTGTCGAACTCACTTAGCAGGATTTGGCCCTTGGCCAGTTTGCTGGTGGGCATGGGTTTCTGAAAGATATACTTCAAGGGATCCATCCTTGGTGTGAGGTATATTGTGTAGGCATAAAAGTAGTGCCTCAGCTTCTGAGCGGCCCAGGTTAGAGCGCTACAGGTACATTCTAGTAGAGAATACCGTGCCTCGTATGGAGTGAACTTCTTAATAAGTTAATATATAGCCTATTCATTTCTCCCTGTCTCATCATGCTGCCCCAGAACGCAGCTGAAAGACCCATATAGTACTGCGAGGTAGAGTAATAAGGGTTTACCTGGCTCTGGCGGAACCAAAACTGGTGGCATCGATAGGTAGTCATTGATTCTGTCGAAGGCCTTTTGAAAATCCCCGGTCCATTCCGTTGCAGCGTCTTTCTTTAACATCTTGAAGATAGGTTCACATACGACTGTGGACTGGGCTATGAACCGGCTGATGTAATTTAGTCGTCCCAGAAAACTCATTACATCCTTCATGTTCTTTGGTGGTGGAAGATCTTGGATGTATTTGACTTTTGATGGATCCAGTTCTATTCCTCGGCGGCTGGCGATGAACCCAAGCAATTTCCTGGCAGGAACCTCGAATGCACATTTTGCCAGGTTTAATTTCAGGTTGTATTTCCGCAATCTATTGAAGAACTTCCTCAAATCTAACATATGAACTGTGGCTTTCTTGGACTTTATAATGACGCCGTCCACATGTACCTTGATCTCCTTATGTATCATGTCATGGAAGATATTAGTCATAGCCCTCGTGTATGTGGCCGCAACATTCTTTAGGTCGAATGGCATCATCTTGTAACAGCATACTCCCCACGGCGTAATGAAAGCCATTTTTTCAGCGTCTTCTTCGTCCATCCAAATCTGATGGTAACCTGCGAAACAATCCACAAAGGACTGGAGTTCATTCTTGGCGCAATTGTCGATCAGGATGTGTGAAATCATCCTTGGGACTTGCTCTATTTAGATGCCGGTAATCGACACAAACCCTGAATTTCCCATCTTTCTTTGGAATTGTCACTATGTTGGCTAACCAGTTTGGGTATTTAACCACTCTGAGGACCTTGGCGTTGATTTGCTTTGTGACTTTCTCCTTGATTTTCAAACTCATATCAGGCTTGAACTTCCGGAGCTTTTGCTTCACTGGTGGGCACATTGGATTGGTAGGCAAATTGTGAGAAATAATAGATGTACTGAGTCCGGTCATATCATCATACGACCATGAAAATACGTCCTCAGACTCTTTCAGGAATTGTGTATACTCTTCTTTCTCTGGCGGTGAGAGGTAGATGCTGATGCGGATTTCTTTGACGGTCTCTGGATCTCCCAAGTTGATTACTTCAGTCTCATCCAGATTAGACTTAGGCTTGTTTTCAAAGTCCTCTACTTCTCTGACGATATCCTCGGGTATGATATCTTCTTCTTCTGAATCACTATCCTTTTGTTGTATTGTCTCATTGCATGTGACATTCATTGGTTCATCAAGACAGGAAATAGTAATGTTGTATAAAGGTATGAGAGAAAGATGATAATAATAAATATTGATTCATTCAAACATAAAAGCGATTTTCAGTAATTTAATTAAATGTTTTGGAATACTGGGGATTTTAGTTAAAGCAGAAAAATGCGAAAAGGAAATCATTAGCGAATAAAATAAACAGTGCTTGTTCTCCCTTGCTACCCCGGGACTCATCGGGCCCTAGATGGTCTGACAGTCCAGTTTCTAAGGAGCAATCCCTTGCTCACAGCTTGGATTGTAGGGCCTTCCTCCTCCTCCCCCTCAATGATGACACAACAATCCATATCCTCGTCTTCTAAGAATAAGTTCCTTAAGGTTGTTAATGCTTCTTCCTCTTCTGGTTCCTCTATGACGTCGACTTGCAGGAAATTTTGTTCCAGACGCGGTAAGGGTTTCTCCAATGGATAGTAGGGACCGCGCCATGGTGGCGTCCAGTCATCATACTCTTTCCATGTGTACTGGTATCCCAGGCCAAAGGTAGTGTCGTGGTGCTTTAGCCGTATCAGCTTGGAAATGCCTTGAAGATTCTTACCGAGACCATTGCCGAGTTTGTATCCTCTCCAATTCATTATGCTTACAATCTTACTTCTCCACCACTTATCCTTTTCTATTGTGTTGACCCGTTCGTTGTGGTGGTAAGTTTCTCCACCAAGCCTTCTTCTACTTTCAAGTTCCAAGATAGTCCGGCGACGGTAGATGGGGTTGCTCCCATCCCTATGGATAATGAATTCCTGATGATTCCGCTCGAATTTTACCGCCCGATGAAAAGCTGAGGCCACAGCCCCAGCGGTATGTATCCATGTTCGTCCTAGTAATAGATTATAAGACGCAGATATATCTAACACCTGAAATTCAACCTCAAACCATGTAGGCCCCATCTGCAAACAGAGACTGATTTCTCTAATGGTAGACCTTTGAGACTCATTGAAAGCCTTTACATTCATGGATCCTTCTCGTATTTTGTACAGTCCCTTGCCCAGCCTCTTAGTGTTGTCAACGGGAAAATGTTAAGGCTGGACGCTCCATCAATCAGAACCCTGGTAATGAAGTAATCTTCACATTTCACGGTAATGTGCAGTGCCCGTTCGTGACTCAAGCCTTCAGGTGGTAGTTCATCCTCGTGGAAAGTAATCTTGTGACTTTCTAATACCTGACCCACCATGTTAGCCATCTCTCCGCTTGTGATGTTTTTAGGCACATAAGCTTCATTCAACACTTTCATCAGAGCACTCATATGTGCATCCGAATTTTGCAGCAGTGATCAGATAGATATATGGGTCGGAGTCTTGTTCAGATGATCTATGACTAGGTACTCCCTGGCTTGGACCTTCCTCCAGAGGTCATCCGGTCCTGTCTCAATAACGGGAGGACTTTTAGAGGTTTGTTTGCTGGATTCTCCCAAGTGTTCGGGCGTGTAGACCCTTCCAGTCCTGGTCATCCCCTGTGCAGCACCAGCTTCTTCTACCTTGACCTTTCCTTTCCTTCTAGCTTCAGCTACGTAATCCTAGGGCACGACATTAGTGTTGAAGGGCGGCATAGTTGATACTGTCACTGTAATTGGTGTGGCTACCTTTACTTCGAATGGAACAGGAGTCACTACAGGTGGTGCTATTTCAACCTCGAATGGTGTGGGCTGATCTATAGGCAGTGATATCTCAAACTCAAACTGGACTGATGTAGTCACCTTCGCCTCTCCTGACGGCTGTGTCTGCACTATGATGGGATTGGGTGTAACTGTTGGGTTCTTTGGGTCATCGCCTTCTTTGATTAACCCGATTGGCCCTTCTGGGTCCCATTCTTCATCTATTTCTATCACATTGATACCTCCACCCCTCTGATTTAGGAGGGGGTTATTACAGACATTAGGAGTAGCTTCCTTCGCTTGGATGATTTTATTGTCGATCAGAGCCTGGATCTTATCCTTCAATGAGCGGCATTCATCGATGGTATGTCCTTTCATGTCGGAATTTTATGCACGGGTTTTGTTTGGATTGACCCATTGGGATGGATTATCTATGGCTACAACAGGGATAGGAGTGACATAACCAGCAATCTTTAGCCTTTCATACAGCTAGTCAATGGGCTCGGCAATGGCGGTATATTGTTTGGATGGCCTGCGGTCAAAGTTGGGTTGGGGCCTTGGGAAATATTTGTGAGCTGGAGGTGACTGAAAGTGAGACGGTTGGGAGTTGTATGTGTGATAGGCAGTGTCTGGTAGGGAATATCTCGGAGATGTGGGTCGATATGCAGGTGGAGGTGACGATCGATATGTTGGTGGAGGTGCTTGGTATGCAAGTGGATAGGTTCGATATGTCAGTGGGGATTTTGGTCCCTGTGCAACCATTACTGCTCCTACGTCTTTCTTCTTGGATATACCATCAGACTGTAATGCTTTGTTGGTAGCTTCTAGTGCTTCAAAATTTGTGACCATCTCACTCTTGATGCGTTTTTCAATCCTTTCACCCAGCTTGATGATTAGAGAACTTGTGATTTTCAATTCCATCAGTCTTTCATAATATTGCGGGTCATGTAACCTGACGAAGAATTTGTTCATTTGTTCTTTATCTAATGCTGGCCTAACCTTGGCCACTTCCAACCTCCAACGAGTGGCATACTCGCGAAAAGTTTTGGGTTTCTTCTTGAGATTCTGGATGTAAAATATGTCTGGCGCATTTTCCGTGTTGAACCTGAATCGGTCCATGGAATCCGAGGCCATAGTCACCCAATTAGGCCACTTCTTGGGGTCCTGGATGATAAACCAATACAAGGCATCCCCTGTGAAGCTCCTCATGAAAAATTTCATCTGAATCTCCATCTCTTCCAACTCCGACCAGTTTGTCTCAATAGGTCCTCAAATGGACCTTGGGATCACCAGTACCGTCGAACATTTGGAACCTGAGAGATTTGTAACCCTCCGGTAGTTCTACATCAGGATGTATACAGAGATCTTCATAATTCAATCCTTTGATCCCCTTACCTCCTTCCATTCCTTGAACTCGGATAGTCAACTTCTTGAGTTCTTCGACCAAGTTCATGGTAAGTAGGTCCTTCTCACTAGATTCCGGTGTGTAAGAAATGGGTTGGGTGGAGTGAGGTAGAGTCTCTATGTTTATGGGGTTGTTCTGGTTGCCTGGTACTTGATCATAGAGGTGATCGTTGGTGGAATTTTATGGTTCAGGAATGATGGGTGGGGTGTTTCGGGGAGGGGGGTATGGCAGGTGTTTGGCTGGTATTGTGGTGGGAAGGTTTTGTTTTGTGGTGGAGTTGTATAGTGGTGAGTTGCATGATGGTTTTGTCTATTGGGGGTATTCTGAGGTAGTGCGGGGTTTTGAGTGTTCGGGTGGCTGACATCCGCAACATTAAGTGAGAAGGACAAGTTTGCTAGGTTCCGAATATGTTCAAGTTCCCCTTGAAGTTTCAGTAGCCTTTGCTCGAATTGTGACACATCATCATTCTGAACCTGAGTACCCTTACTGTCAGAAGCTTCGGTATGTTCAACTGATGTCGAGTTTTCCTTTCTGATATTAGTCAAATCTTCCATCTTGCCTTTGCCTTTGCCTTTGCCTTTGGGTGGACTAGGAGGAGGAGACGGTGGAGGGACTATGGATCTTGTATGATATGCTGATAATGCCAGAATGCACGAACCAACCTTTGGGGAAGGGTAATAATCAAAGAAAATAAAGAAAATAAAAAAAACAAAGGTAACAAGTCAGTGAGGATCAGGAGAAAAATTATTTGCAGTATTTAAACACATATTGCAGAATTGTAAACGCACGTCTTAATTTGGGAGCCTCGTTGTGCCCGAGGTAGGCCTAGCGACAAGTTGATTTGGAGAACTTAGGTGCCAATAATTGCCTCATTTCATTAATGTAAAAGTAGATAAATCTAAAATTACACTAAATAAGATAAGTTACTAATGGCACTTGGCCTTATTACATTTGAAAAAAAAAGTAGGTAAATCTAATCTACTTGGTCCCAGAAGGACCTTCCCCGGTCTTGATCTTCTTGGCTCTGTCAATCAGGTTCCCCAGGTCATGCATGCCCAACAGTAGGTATACTGTCGCTAGATGCCCTCTTCCGTTTCCCTCAGAATTCTGGCAGTCGGCTACTCTTTTCCTAGTCTTCGCCTCTAGCTCCATCAGACCCTGCTCCAAATATTCCAACCTTACATTAGATTTGATAGCACATTCCTTCCATTCATTGATCAGTTCCATATCAGTCTTCTTTTCCTCCAGATGCTCGGCCTCGGACTCACGAACCCTTTTGCGTAGTTTATTGTATTTCACTTGGGCCTCAGCAACTTTGTCTATGACCTTGTTTCTCCAACCGATTGTCAACTCAACTATCCCTGCTATGTTGTCTTCCAACCATGATAGGTAAAAGCGTACATGCCCTGTGTGGTACCTGTCCGGCTCGATGGTGTCCCTTTCTATAATAACCTTTAGATGCCACATATGTTGAGCTTCACATTTGTACGAGTGTCATCGTCCTGAAAATATGCCCTGTAATGACTCATTTTAGAAACTCGCAGTATGACTTGCTGCCTGCCTTCATTTCCCATAACCCTGATGGGAACATAATGGTATATGCCCCTTAACCCGATCAACACCAGGTGCGAAGCTTCACTCGATCTGATGATGAACTCACTGGTAGGGAACCATTCGAAACTTCCATTGAACCTGGTCCTCGGTGAAATTGTCAAAAAACTGCGCCCATTCTGTAGCATTTTCCGATTGAGCAAACCTGTCTGGGATGTAAGTCATTCTCTTAGGGTGGTGGAAGTCTATATGATCATTCCACGCCCTTCATGTAAACTCTTGACGATATTGACCCCTTTGGAGATGCTCCAATAACCAAACCTATAGTAGCAGATTACAACCCTCAAAGTGTTTGAACCCCTTCTGGCAGCGGTTCAAGGCTCGATATATGTCTTCTATGATCATAGGGATAATGGTATATGTTTTCCCCTCGATCCCCTCCATCAAGGTTTTGCCTACCATAGCCAGTCTAGTGTGAATCCTGTCTCCTTTGCT
Organism: Nicotiana paniculata; assembly: GCA_005239505.1. Lineage (NCBI taxonomy): Eukaryota > Viridiplantae > Streptophyta > Magnoliopsida > Solanales > Solanaceae > Nicotiana > Nicotiana paniculata. The sequence continues at coordinate 57,056 of ML332751.1, forward strand.
TGGAAATACTATCATACCCAGGAAGGAAACAACGAACACAAACCCTGCGGTGAATATGACCCAAGGAAGTGATAGAGAAATCAACATGGAATATACGATAGGATTTGCTATGGTTGTATCGTTCATAGAGGTAGTCAAAAGTTATGTAGGACTCCGTCAGGCACTCTAAATCATCGTTCTTTTTCAAACCCATCATTTTCCCCCTAGCGGCAAAGTTTTCCGGCACCAATAAACCCGGACTGTCCCAAGGTAATCCAGCGAAGCCCCATATCTTCTCCAAGAGAGGGGTCATTTCTATGTTTCCAAAATAGAACACGGACCTTTCTCTGTCCCAGAACATAGTGGACGCTTCAATCAACATATTGTTTGGTTGGATATCCAGTAAATAGGGTATGTTTTCGAGGACCCTCTTCACATGGTCTTTGTCACTTGGCGAAAGGTCCTCCCACCAATCCACTAACAATGGAGGTATTCTTTGGACCATGCCGAACCTGGGGACTTCGTGCCTCATTTTCTGCAAAACAAATAAGGTTAGACCTTTTCCCTGTCCAGATTCAACTACTTATACATCAGTGATTAGCATATTGGCACTTATTTCTCAAAATTAATGCACAGATCGTGGTTGCGTCCGTTTGGATTATGGAAACCCCAATGGAATTTTGGACAAGGATTTTCCTAAAGGTTATTATGTGGAAAACATATTAAACCATATAGGTTTGACCATGATGCATGTACAGTCGAGTGCACCGTTGATCGACTAGTTTTACCGCCAATAAGCCTTTCCGAATTTAGGGGTGATATAAAATGGAAGAGCGCAACCACTCATCAAGAGTTGCTATAGAATTTGTATAGTCACGAGTGGAATATGAGGTTGAGCATGATTATGCAATAAACATGTTGTCACGCATTTGCACATTATGAAAACGATAAATAAGACAATTATAATTGAAAATCAGTGACAAAGAAAAAGAAAAAAACGAAACATGTCAGTTTTTTTTTTTTTTTGAAAAAACTAAATACTTGGGAGAGTAAACAACTAAATGTACATAAAGGGGAAAGGGGAAGGGTGTAGGTATTTAACAAAACAAGGCATACTTAGACGAATTCACAAAACGGTTTATAATCGTAAAAGGCTACAATTCCCCAGCAGACCCGACATGCTGTCGCGCCCCCCTTTTTCCTCTCCTTTCGGATTGGTAAGGGTTTTCGACATTATTGGGAAAACTCGTTTCCTTTTGGGAAAGGGGGTATAATGAGTTCAAAGAGTCACCGCCTAACGAATTAAGGTTCATTAGGGCACCTATTAAGGGTCATTCATAACACTAATTGCATAACCATTGATTGGGTAAGGGCTTGAAATTACTTTAAGTGAAAGGTGTTAGGAACCCCTCAAAGTCCACAACTGTGGATCCCGGTCAAACATACTTTGTGAATTCATTCGAGTAAAAAATGAACAGTCTAAGCACACGTATATAAACAAATAAAGGTCTTAAACGATTAGCATTCCAAGCACACATATGTAAGCAAATAAAGGTCTTAACAGATTAGCAGTCCAAGCACACATATGTAAAGGATAAGGGGGGTCCTAAGTTGTTTATCCTATAGGATCACATCTGTGCAATGCGCGCTAATCAATCCCCAATGAGGGGCTACACGTTGCATTAGAGCACATGTCATCATATCCTTTTCTACCCATTGTACCACCCCTTAACGGTTATTAAGTGAGCTTTGTTTAACGAGCTCTATGTGTGCTGTTACCCATCCCTTCTTTGGGGTCCCAGAGGAGTTTAGGACCTTTAGTGTACTGGCAATTCTAGACAAACCCATATGGTTTTTAAAAAGGAAAAACTAGGAGACAAGCCAGAAAAAGTAGGATTAGCACATAAGTGACAAAAACAGTTAAGAGGCTCAGATTAACCTCCACACATAATACAAATAAACAGCACGTCTCAAACCGCAGAAAAGGGCAACTTTTTATTATAGAAAGGATCCTAAGACAGGGTATCTAAGTGAACTTTAATATACAATGGCAGGGTCCTAACTAGTTTGCCTACTGATTTTAAGACATGTAGGACTTTAAGCATTATCAACACACAATTTCCAGTTTATAAAGATTAATTACCTAAGGCTTGCGTAGGCGTGGGACTGTGCAATCACAATTACAAGAGATATCAGTTTAGAAATCGTTTAACCTATAAACATGCTGCTCTAAGTGACATAGACTTTTAAAATGGAATTTGCACCGGCTTATGCTGAGAAAACATACCCCTATATGTGAGACCATTTTTATGCCTTTTAAGATCGGTGACTTATTTTAATGGAACTATGCGTAATCAAATGAATGAAAGTATAATTCCTAGAATATGATATCTAAATGCATACAAGAATGATAGCTTCATTAAGACAATGTTATTAGCCGAACAACAGGATTTCTTAGTGAAAGTACTTATGCAAACTTGAAGCATGGATTAGTAATATGCTGAAACAATAAAATGTGAAGCCCTAAGAACAGGATATCTAATGCATGTTCAGCATGATTTGGATGCAAATGAACACATTAATCCTAAGACATGGCTTCTAATTCAGATTTGCAAATTATAAAGCATAGGAACATGGTTTCTACCCAGTTTTTACCCACAGTACCATGCGCTACCCTCCATTTTCACTAATCACCCCAATATCTATTTACAAATTAATTATTACAGATCAGTGGCTGAATGAATTATGTAAACAAATAAAAAGAGAAGAAGTTAAACTACAGGGAGCCTGAAGCAGGCCCAAATACGACATGAAGATACCAGGCCTTCAGCAGTCTCAAATGCCAAGGATTTTAGAACCAATTTCATGTACAGGTGTGTCAGAGTTCCCTAAGGACCTCAAGGATCCCGGGCAGTGCTCACACCCAAACTTTTCATAACAAGAACTAAGTAAGTGCAGTGTCGAAGGGCCAGCCCAATGTGCCAGAGTTCGGAGGAATCTCAAGGATCCCAAGGCAGTACACACACTGGAGGGGCAGATCCTATTGACCTAAGATTGAAGTGAGAGTGCTTGACATAGTTTTAAAAGATTTTTAGTGAGAAAAAATGTAGAGATAACTCTAGGAGTGAAACGGTTTTCTGAAAAAAGGAACTAGTTTAGTAGTAAAACGGTTTGGGAAAAGTACTAAAACACTTTTGAAATCAGAACACAAACCAATTGGTCATAGAACAACCTGATTCAGAAACACTTAAAAAACATATTCCACACATGGATAAAGGGGTTGGGGACACATAGAATACACATTAAGGAACACATGAATAAGGTATAGGGAGGCATATAGACAACAAATGCATAAAACACTTAGGAGTTTTTATAGAATTAACAGGTTAGTCATGATAGTAGGTAATTGGGGACATAGAGCAAGGATGCAGTAAAGCCATGTTGAAAGCAATGAGGTACTAGACAGAATTAGACACACAATTAAGGTCAATCGAATACCCTAAGAGACTGGGTGACTTAACATGATCTCTTCAGTGAAGAGGAATAGACAGGGACTGAATAAACATGCAAGACAAGCATCACATAGGCAATTACAGTTTGGACATGCTAATTACACATTGAACAAAACACGATTTAGACCTTCTAAGCAATGCAGTAAGCAAAAATAGGGATTGAACTCATAACTAATGAACTAGTTCAAGAATGAAACACATAGAGTTAGGTTTCAAATTTTTGCTAGAGACATACCAGTTGAAGAAAAAAGTGCAGAATATGAAGAAAGTGTAGTTCCAATATCTAGCCTTGGCTTGCAGCCGGCTAGATCAAATGTTAACACAATTAGCAGAGAAAGAAAAGAGAGTTTGAGTGTGAGTGTGTGTTTGTGAACTTGTCCCTTTTTTTAAGAAGTGGAGCAGGGGAGTTTATATAGTAGTTCAAGAGTAGAGCAAATAAGGTAAAAGAAATCAGAAGCCAGCAATTAAGGAAATCACAGAATCCAATCACATAAGGATTTCAGAATAGACTCCTTTAATTAAGGGAAATTGACCAAACAATAATATTCAGAGATTTAATTAAGGCAAGAAGTTCAAATCAAACCAAATAAGGGAGTTCAGAATAATCAGGGGTCTAATTAAGGCAAGATAATCATGTAAAGAAATCATTAGATATTACAGGCAATTAAAAAGGCAATAATGACTAATTTAGCGAATAAACAAGGAAATAATCAAGAATTATGCATATGAATTTTTAAAAGAGTGAATCAGTCAATCAAAATTTCAAAGTAATATTGATTTCTGGGGAGAAAGATATCAACTTCCACAAAAAGAGAATGAGCTAAGTAAAACTTCAGAAACACATAGAAGTTAGTCCGGAAATCGACTCAGAAACCCTAATAGATATGAACTAGGGTAAAAATTATAAGACTCTAAATTAGACGAAGAAGAAATCATGAAAGTCAAAGCACAAAACGAAACAATGCCACAAGTAACACGAAACCCCAAAATTGAAGCAAAATATAAGAAAATTGGGGTTTTAGCATAAATCGACTTGGGTTTAGGAAAACTCAACATAAATCGGTCAAAAGCATATAATAACAGAAGATTAAACATTCAAAATCAGAAAACTTTCAGAGAAGATGATTTTCGGTAAACCCTAGTTTTAGGAAAAGGAAAAATCAGTTGAAAAACCAGAAAGCATTCAAGGAAACATGTGAGATAGGTTCGATTGATGTAAGATCTGTACAGATCTAAGAAGATAAAAGATAGAAATTAGGATTTTGAGAAAATAGCATAGAGACAAGTAATACCAGCATAAGAGAGCCATGAGAAAATAGCATAGAGACATCGTAGCCGCTCGTGATTATTTTTGCCGATTTATCTTCCATTATGCTAGTTTCAACCACTCTCGTTCGTTACACTTCTTCTTAGCTGCTTGATCTGCAGTAGGTATCTACTTTAAAACTTTAGGTACCAACACTGTGTCTTTCAACCTAAATGATTTTAATTTTAACCAACCTTCAATCATATTTTAGATCATCAGCAATAGCTTTAATTATTTCTATTTAACGTACAATCACGATATATATGTTCCTTTCACTTATTTGGGAATCTAACTATAGGTTTTATAAATTATTTTTAATGTAATCAACAAGTTAAAACAGCGTTACACTGAGAGTTGACACTTTCCAAAAATATAATGGGTGACTTGAGAAAATGGAGAGAGTGATACTAAGGAGTCGTAATTCAATAAGATTGAGTTAGTTAACTTATTGAGCATTGAAATAAAATTGAAGTAAATCATTTTTTGGAAAAGAAAAAAATTAGATTAAAATTAGTTCTTTGCATAAATTTGAGATATGTTGTATGTGTCTAATATTAACAGATATGAGTTATCACGTACCAATACTGCTGGGAGATAACACTTAAAATTAGTTAAGATTTGCACAAGCTAGCCATTATATATAAAAAAGAAGTTGAAAAATGTTCATATATTTATCTTCATCCTTTAATCAATTTTCAGCTTGCACGAAAAGCATATTTGTTAAAAAAAGTCATCGGATGATTAAATGATAGAAAAAATTTCCCCTATAGTTACCGTACTTGGCTTCGTCTAACATATCATAAACCATAAATATCTAAAATAATATATATATATATATATATATATATATATATATAATATGAGATAATGTTTACCTCGAATATAGGTGTTAACAGTTAAGCAAGGAATACTAAGTGTAAGTAAGAGGAATATGATAGCCAAACCAATGTTGCCAATGGAACAAGAGGCCTCGAGCTCGATAGCCTGGGGGTCTCGAGGTCAGTAAATAGCAATAAAGTATGAACAATAAATGAAGAACAATAAAGTTAGATAACAATCGTGAACACAATAAACGAGAAAGCAGAGTAGAATGTTCTACAGCAGTGTATTGATTTTCCTTACAAATGATAGGAGTCCCCTTTATATAGGAGGGGGAAATACATTTCTATCTACAGTAAAAAAATACTATTGGTACAGTTGTATAACCTCCTAGTACAGATTTGTACGAACCAATCCAAAGATTTACACCTTGACCTATATGCCCTTAAGAAATTCCCGTTTTTCCTTGACTGTCATCGATTTTGCACTGCTTCGAGGTAGGCCGCGCCGTGCCTTCGATGTTCTCTCTCGAGGTATGTACTCTGATATCGGGCTCGAACCCTACTTCGAGTTTTCTGAGCTCGGGATCAGCATAACAAAGACTTCGAAATCGGACCCCTCTGATTTCGGCCATATACAGATAGTCCCTGCGTTTCTTAGAATGAAATAATAAGAAACGATTTGAATTCTTGACCCTTTGATATCCCAACCATGAAATCAGTCACGTGAGGTCAGTGATTGTTGTGACGGAAAGGTCATGCAGAGGTCACGTCTGCACAGTTTTCAAAACCCATAAATCGATGACGGCTATTGGCCGTCCTTTTAGCTTCTCCAACACGTTTAGGTGGCCCCTATAAATACTCCAATCTTTCACTCTTCATTCTTTTTCTTTCTACAAAATCTTCAAATCTTCATCAACTTTTCTCTACATTTACCCCTTCCTTGTGTTCATCTCTAAAACCAGTCTTTTCTTCTAAAAATTTTCAACAAAAATGACAAAAACATCTAAGACTATTCCACAAAAAGAGAAAGCATCTTCATCATCACGCTCGTCTAAGAGAAAAATGGTAGTACCTCCTCATATTAAGGAGTGTACCCCCGGGCCATGTGAAACGTCTTCTGATTTCAAGGTCAAAAAACCTTCCTCTGTTGCGGCGATGTGTACCCATGTCTTGATACATCAGTCTAATAACCAAACCAAAACAAGTGAAGGTGGATTGTCGTTAGGGGGATGCAGTACAAGTGAAGATTCCTTAATCTGAAGAGGATATAACTACTTTCAAAGCAGGTTTTCTAAGCGTATACACATAACCGTTCACCTTATGTCCTGTAGGACCTTCTTCACCCCCACTAGATACAGTGATCCTCGATTTTTGTCGACAATATCGGGTGACCCTCGGCCAGATCTATCATTCCTTCTGGCGAATTGTTTACCTGATTAGGTATTTTTCGAGTCAGGTTGAGGGGATGCCTTTTACCCTTGACCATCTGATCAAAATTTACAGCCCTCGTCTTTATCGAGGTGGTCTGATAAAATTACAACGTCGATCTGCGCTAGCATCGATGAGGATAAAGACAGACGGTGGATGAGTCGCTTTGTTTGAGTCCGCACCTTCGACCTGATTCATGCTGTAAAGATGCCATTCCCCGAGGAATGGAATATGAAGCGTAAGTATGGATTCATCGAGTACGTTTTATTAATAAAATATCCTCTTCTTCATTCGGACTAACTCTCTTCTTATGATGCAGCCGTCAAGTGGTACCCTGGTGCAGTTAAGGACCTCCCGGGCTGGGTTCGGCAGCTGGCTTCCACCTCCACATATGCCGAGTGCATCTGGCGTGACTTAGTCAAAGGCCGATGGGAGGCCAAAAACCACGGCAAGTTTTTATCATTGAAATATTTGAGTTCCTTAGTAAAATATCTCTCGATAGCATACTTAACGTTTGCGCTTATGTAGGCCTTGGGGATGCTGTTTCAATGAGACCACCCCCATCTGGCGAGGTAGAGACCCAAAAACCTGCCAAGGATAAGAAGAGATAGATAGAGGTGCCGATGGAGTACCCGAAGCCAAAAAAATCCAGGCTTCAAAAACCCTAGGGCTACCACGGTGTCTCCCAAAGTTGCGTCAAGCCTTCGTGTTGAGGATGAAGAGGGAGATGAAACTAAAGGTGAAGGCAATGCCCTCCCGTTAATAACTCGGGGAGGAAGCAATAATGCTACTTCAATGGTCACTGCGTCGAAGACTGTCGAGGTGGTTCAATCTCGAGCTGAAGGGATCTCCGAAGGGAGAACTTGGTAGATGAGTCCGAAGAACTCATCCCCGAGACTCCTCGAAGGCAAGAGAAGGCCCACCAGGCCCGTCGGGGTAATTGATGTTGGCGACTCTCCGTCAGGCCCGTCGTTTTCTCCAGGGAAAATATGGGATGCCCAAGATATGAAGACTCCCGACATGGGGTCATCCCAAAGAGATGACAATATATTTGGGGAGTGCTTTGTCGAGGTTGAGGAAGGCCCCAAACTTGACGCCTCGTTCATTTTTTAAGAGGCCGAGAAACTTCAGAAACATGTAATCTTCTCCTTAAGAAACTATGTCTTGAGTTTGGATCTTTCCTTTCTGACCTTCTTCCTTTATTTCTTAGGCCGTGATGCTCTTCGACCAAGCCTTTTCCAAGTCACGAGCTGAGCAGCCCCACTGCCAAGACGAGCTTAGGAGACTCATGTTAGAGTCGGATGAACTCAAGGCCCTTTATGCCAAGAGGGAAGGGGACCTTAATGACCTTCGATCAAGTTTAGAGAAGGTGTCCCGAGAGCGGAATAATTTCGTTGAGCAGGTAATATAGCCTTTGTGGGCCTACCTTATGCTTACTCTTTTTAGTGTTTAGTGTTTAATATTTCGACTCGATTCTTGTAGCTTAAGCAGAAAGATGACCTGGTGGGGAAAATTCGGGAGGAGCTTAGGGTTAAATATACTAAGATCCTCGAACAGAAGCAGCGCATAGATGATATGGCCTCCGAGAAGGACGCTCTTCGAGAGAAGCTGACCTCGGCTGAGCACCAACTTCAGGGCGCAAAGGAAGAAAGTCGCATATATAAGAACCTTCATGCTGAGTCGATCGCAGAATTATCCAAAACCTTGTCCGAAGCTGATGTAATTATCTCTATGTATCGGGCTGATGCTACTTCTTCCAACGCTCGGGATAAGAAAGTAGTTGATGCGGCCGAGCTTAATTTAACACGGGCCATCAATCGATCTCCGCTGGAATCTCGAAGGCAAGCCCTCGAGGAGGTGAGGGTGGAAGGCTTGGATCTTTCTGCTGAGATCGAGAAAGTGAAGGCCTTGGAAGAAGAGGCGGCGATATTGCTCACTTCCGATGACGGTCATGAAAACGGCTCTGAGATTGGGGAGGACGAAGAGGAAGTCCCCGAGGAGGAAGAGGCTACCGAGGAGGAAGAGTTCGCCGAAGATCAGGTTGCCGAAGGTCAGGCCATCGAAGATGCAGCTCCTGGGAAAACTACCTCCGATCAAGTGACCCCGACAGTATTTAAGCTTCTTTAATTTTTCTTTTTGTGTAAGGGCTCTGTATGAGATCTTTATAAACAGAATTTTGAACCATCATTTTTATATAAAGAGTCTTTTGTTTCATCTTTGTGTTAAGTTTATTCCTGACTCATCTTTGCCTTTGAGATTTGCTGTTGATGATCAGTCCGATGTTTTGGACATAGAATATAAAAATCTAAGCTTTTTGCATTTTGATCGATGATCGATAGTAGATGACCACTTTAAGGTCCGACCTTTGGGCTAATCTGTAGCTCGATACTTTCGAACTCGAACTGGTAAGGTCTCGAGCATGGTGTGCTTCGGCCTTTAAGTTCTTTAAGAATCGGCCCTTAGGCTCTAAGACGTCGGCCCTTGGCTCTTGTAGGTTGGCCCTTAGGCTATTTAAAGTTGGTCTTAGGCTCTTTAGATTGGCCCTTAGGCTCTTACATATCTTCCCTTAGGATTTTTTTAGATCGGGTCAATTCGACCTCTAAAATAGCTACAATTTTCCCCCATTCTGGCTAAAGACTTGTAAAAAATTTGTTCTGCCTTGGCATGTTTTTATATTTGTTAGAATTTTTTGAAAGGTTTGATTGTTTAGACCCTCGCTTGTAAGGCAATGTGTAATGACAGTCGAGTACCACATTGAGGTTTTCTCGAAGGCTGATATGTTTCGAAGCCTTCATCTTATTCGGGGCTGATTTTATCGAAGCGCCTTTGCTTATACCGAGGGTAGCCTGATTTAACCGGTTTTTCAAAGTTTTTGAAGGACTTTTGTTTTATGGAGAAAGTCGGACATGTCCGAGCCGCATTTTTTCGGCCGTAGCCTTTTCGTATGACCGTGGTCTTTTATATGGTCATAGCCTTTCGTCCCAGAGTGAGATGGCCTTGACCTTAAAATCGAGGGGATGTCTTATTTAAGGTCTTATTAGTTCGTGTATGCCTCATTGAGGTCTTATAAGTTCGAGTTTTCCTCATTGAGGTCTTATAAATTTGAGTTTGCCTCATTGAGGTCTTATAAGTTCGAGTTTTTTAATGGCACGACATCTTCACTGTCGACAGCAGTCCCCGAGTATTCGAGTGTATTTGTCCCTTGAGCTGTTAAATGTGAAAATATTAGACTTCTTTGAGGCACAAAATGTTTTGATATAATAAGAATGCTTCTTTGAGTAATCGATACATGCGTACATGTTTTTTCCATCGGGGCTCGACTATTCTATGTGGACACGGTTCGTTTGATCATTTGGCCAATTACGACATTTTCCTATCAAGGTCCTCCTTGGCATGACTTGTTTTTTTCAAAAATGTAAGCTGTGTGTGTGATTCCCCCCAGTATTCGAGTTTGATTGAAAATAAGCCTTGAATACTTGTTGAGTTTTCCTTATGTAGCACATAGATGTTGCCTCGTTAAAAATCTTGTCGGTAAAACCCATTTGGATAAAACCCGATATAAGGGAAAAAGAGTGCAACGCATGTTTTAAAACCCAAGGTCTTCGAGTTTTAGGTTTCTTTGAATCTCCAATCGAACACCTGTAATGAGTTAGTATAAAATATAAACGAAAAAAGGAAATGGCATACCTTAGCAATAATAACGCTTGAGCAACGATATATACCAATTGCTTGGTAGTTGCTCACCTTCCATTTTGCTAAGTTTGTAGGATTCTTTGCCTACGACTCTGAGGAAGCGGTACGGTCCCTCCCAATTAGGGCCTGGTTTCCCTTCATTTGGGTTTCGAGTATTGAGGGTGACTTTTTTTAGAACTAAGTCCCCGACTCTGAATTAGCGGAGGTTCGTTCTTCTGTTGTAGTTACTTTTGATTCTTTGTTTTTGAGCGGCCATTCGAACTAATACAGCCTCACGCTTTTCATCTAATAGCTCGAGGGAGGTGTTCATGGCCACGTTGTTTGAGTCCGCGGTGGTATGTTGAAATCTAACGCTCGGTTCCCCGACCTCGACTGGGATCAATGCCTTGGACCCATATACAAAAGAAAACGGGGTCTCCCCTATGCTCGACTTCGATATTGTTCGATATGCCCATAGTACCTCGGAAAACACTTCTTTCCATTTCTCCTTCGCATCATCTAACCTCTTCTTCATGTTTTGGATGATTGTTTTGTTTATGGACTCGGCTTGAACATTTTTACTTGGGTGATAAATCGTTGATAGGATCCTTTTGATTTTATGACCTTCGAGGAATTCTATTACCTTGCTACGAATGAACTGCTTTCCATTATCGCTTGTTATCTAGGAGGGAATCCCCAACCGACATATGATGTGATCCCATATAAAGTTGATGACTTTCTTTTCTCTTATCTTTTCAAAGGCCTGCGCTTCTACACATTTTGAGAAGTAGTCATTCATAAATAAGATAAATCGAGCTTTACCTGGCGCCGTTGGTAAGGGGACGACGATGTCCATCCCCATTTCAGGAATGGCCACAGGCATAGGACCGAGTGTATTTGTTCACCGGGTTGATGGATCATTGGTGCAAATGTTTGGCATTTGTCGCATCTTCGAACGAACTCTTTGGTGTCCTTCTTCATGCTATCCCAGTAATACCCTACTCTGATCACCTTGCGAACCAAAGAATCGGCACCAGAATGATTCCCAAAAGTGCCTTCATGGATTTCTCGTAGCAAATAATCAGTATCTCCTTGTCCCAAACATACGGCCAGTGGTCCGTCGAATGTCCTTCTATATAATGTTCCATTCTCGTTGACTGAAAATCCGGCTGCTTTGGCTTGGAGGGTTCTCGATTATTTTGGGTCCGTGCGGAGCTTCCCATGCTTCAAGTAGTTGATGTACTTGTTCCTCCAATCCTATATTAGACTTGTTGAGTTAATTTCTACATGACCCTCTTCGATCACCGACTTTGGTAGTTGAATGATAGTCCTCGGGACTATATCATCTTCTTCAATGGATGAGCCCAAGTTTGCGAGTGCATCGGCCTCACTATTCTGTTCTCGAGGTACCTGGACCAGGGTCCATTCTATGAAGCGGTGCAATGTTACTTGAAGCTTGTCTAAGTATCTTTGTATCCTATCCTCTCGAACCTCAAAACTCTCGTTTACTTGGTTGACTACCAAAAGAGAGTCACATTTTGTTTCGATGACCCCTACTCCCAGGCCTTTGGCTAATTCAAGACCTTCAATCATGGCCTCATACTCGGCCTCATTGTTAGTCAATTTCGAAGTTTTTATAGATTGTGTAATAATGTTGCCCGTAGGCGGTTTCAGAACTATACCGAGCCTGGACTCTTTCACATTCGAGGCACCGTCAGTGAAGAGGGTCCATACCCCCGAAGATATGCCCGATTTTAACAAGAGTTCCTTTTCTACTTCGGGTAGAGGGCATGCATAAAATCGGCCACAAAGTCTGCCAAAATTTGAGACTTTATGGAAGTCCGAGGTTGATATTCGATATCATACCCTCCGAGCTCGATGGCCATTTGGTCAGTCGGCCCGATAATTCGGGCTTATGCAAAATGTTCCGGAGTGGATATGTGGTTAATACACATATAGGATGACATTGAAAATATGGTTTCAACTTCCTAGATGCACTTACTAATTCTAGGGCTAAATTTTCTAAATGCGGATACCTGGTTTTAGCATCTCCAAGGGTCCGACTTAAATAATAGACAAGGAATTGTGCACCTTGCTCTTCTCGAACCAACACACACTTATCGTGACCTTGGACACGACCAAATATAAATATATTGGTTCATCATACTTTGGAGTATGAAGCAAGGGCGGGCTCGAGAGATATCGTTTCAGCTCTTCCGAGGCTTGTTGACACACCGGAGTCCATGCGAAGTTGTTTTTGTAGGGTGAAGAAATGGTGACTCCAATCTAATGACCTCAAGATGAATCGGCCTAAGGCAGCTATCTGCCCTGTCAGCCGTTGCATGGATTTCACATTGTTCACTACGGTGATATCCTCGATGGCTTTGATTTTATCGGGGTTGATCTCGATCCCCCTGTTTGACACCATGAAGCCAAAAAATTTGCTTGAGCCAAATCCAAAAGCGCATTTCTCGGGGTTGAGCTTCATGTTGTATTTTCTCAGAATATCCAACGTCGCCTGCAAATAAGTCAAATGGTCCTCTGCGTGCAGGGACTTAAATAGCATGTCATCAATGTAAACTTCCATAGACTCGCCTATTTGATGTTCAAACATCTTATTCACTACGCGTTGATTTGCTGCTCCCGCATTTTTTAGCCCGAAGGGCATTACATTATTGAAATATGTACCATACTTCGTGATTAACAAAGTCTTTTCCTGGTTCTCTGGGTTCATTTGAATTTTATTGTACTCGGAATAGGCGTCTAGAAAGGTAAGGATCTCGTGGCCAACTGTGGCATCGATCAATCGATTGATGTTGGGCAGTGGGAAAGAATCTTTTGGGCATGCTTTGTTCAAATCTTTGTAATCTACACACATTCTAAGTTTATTCCCTTTTTGGGGACTACTACTACGTTAGCTAGCCATTCGGGGTATTTTACATCCTAATAGATCCTATTTTGAGAAGTTTAGTTACCACATCTTTGATGAATGCATGATTTACCTCGGATTGAGGTCTCCTTTTTTGGTTTCACCGGTTTGAACCTAGGGTCGACACTTAGTCGATGGGTGGTTACCTCCGGTGGGATCCCTGTCATATCTAAATGGGACCAAGTGAAGCAATCAATGCTATCAATAAGGAATTGAATGAGTTTTTCCATGAGTTCGGGTCTTAATCCCGTTCCCAGGTATACCTTCTGTTCCGGTAGGTTCTTGACCAATACCACCTGTTCGAGCTCCTCGATAGTGGACTTCGTTGCATCTTACTCCTCGGGGTAGAAAAAGGCTCAAGGGGTAAGGAATCTTCTTCATACTCGATGACATGTTCTTTGGGCTCCTGTCCCTCGGGCTCAACCCAGGACACAAGCTGTAATTGTTATTTGGCTACCTATTTGTCCTTTGACATCTCCGAGGTAGATGATGTCGATACTGGTGCCAAGTCGTGTATCGCGAACATCTCCTTAGTTGCATGCTTCTCTCCATACACTGTATTTACGCCTTCATTTGTTGGGAACTTCATCATTTGATGAAGAGTTGATGGCACTGCCCTTATGCTATGGATCCATGAAACTTGGTGTCTTGTATACGTCACGACACAATTTCGGAGTCGTGATAGCGCCTGTCGTGGAACCGGGCAAGCCGCCCTTTGTATCTAAGCTAAATTCAATTTCCACTAAAAATGCGAGTTTTAAATGAATTTATTGATAACACTACGAGTCTGAAATTTAAAAACAATATTTGAAAAACAAAAATTTTAAACCTCCAACAACGGATCCGGTGTCACTCAGTCATGAGCTAATATAACATAAAGCAAAGAAAAGGAGAAACGGGCAACATTGTCTCAAAATAAAGAACAACGGGTAGAATAAGAAAGAGAAGACGAGGTCGCGATCGCCAGCTGCTACCTCGACAACTCCAATGAAATCTCTGACAGCTGCTCAATGTCCACTACCGGATCCCAGTGTACCAGCATCTGCACACAAGGTGCAGGGTGTAACGTGAGTACACTAACTCAGAAGTAACGAACCCAAGTTGTGGACTGAGAGGTAGTAACAGACTAAACCTAAATAATTAAATCATCAGCGTACAAAATTTAGGCATGTTCAATGTTTATTAGAAAATAACAACAGAATATGCTAGATATACCTCCATATGCTCTACATGCCAAGATGTCATAGTGAAATTGAACATAGTGCTCACAACTCTCACATAGAAGTCCACTCAGTACTATATATGGCTCTCAGGCCCAGGGAAGTTCCATCCCAGAATATTCGTAAACACCGGCGACTGAAGTCACTCCATACTGAGGAAAAAGTCCAATCTATCCCAACGGAGAAATTCCATCTCCGGAATACAATACTCGGACAAGATCCATGTCCAAGGACGATCCATCCCTCACATAACATCCACTTCGGACACGATCCATGCCTAGGGAAAATTCATCCCTCACGTAACATCAGTTTTGGACAAGATCCATGTCTAGGGAATATCTATCCCTCATCATTAATTGCGCTCACTAGGGGTGTAAAGACTCCAGAGGGGCTCTATTGGCCCAAGCGCCATATCAAGCCAACGAAGGCATGATTTATTAGCGGTGCTGTACGTAGTCGGATCTCATAACTGTCTCAACAACAGGCTCTTGGCCTCCCTTAGTCATTTTTCTTCAGTCTCACTCACAACTCTCCCATAGAAGTCCACTCAGTACTATATATGGCTCTCAGGCCCAGGGAAGTTCCATCCCGGGATATGCATAAACACCGGTGACCGTAGTCACTCTATACTGAGGAAAAAGGCCAATCCAGCCCCACGGAGAAAGTCCATCTCCGGAACACAATACCCGAACAAGATCCATGTCCAAGGACGATCCATCCCTCACATAACATCCACTTCGGACACGATCCATGCCTAGAGAAAATCCATCCCTCGCGTAACATCATCTTCGGACAAGATCCATGTCCAAGGACGATCCATCCCTCACATAACATCCACTTCGGACACGATCCATGCCTAGAGAAAATCCATCCCTCGCGTAACATCATCTTCGGACAAGATCCATGTCCAGGGAAGTTCCATCCCTCATCATCAATTGCGCTTACTGGGGGTGTAAAGACTCCGGAGGGGACCTAGTGGCCCAAGCGCCATATCAAGCCAACAAAGGCATGATTTAATATCGTTGCGGTGTGCAATCCGATCTCATAATTGTCTCAATAACAGGCTCTCGCCCTCGCTCAGTCATTTTTCTTCAGTCTCACTCACATGAATCACAGATGCATCCATCAACCCGAAATAATGATACGTATGCCCATAATTAACAATACTGAGACTGAGATATAAAGTTGTATGCTATAACAAGACTAAGTATATGGAATCAAATAATCACAAAATGAGACAGGAATATACAACCACTCGGGCCTCAGCATTTTCGTCGTGAAGCCTAGCATTTATACTTAACATGATTTCTAACAGGTTCACAATTACCACATTAACAGAAGCACAGATATCATCAGGAAATAACCACTAAGTGGTTCCATGGGATAAGCCAGGCCACAAATACTTGGTGCACACGCCCGTCACTTGGCATGTGTCTCACCTCAACAATAGTCATAAATCATTTAGCTCGAGGTTTCGAACACTCAGAACAATATTTCGAAACGTTACTTACCTCAAAACCGGCTAAAATACTATTCCGCAGTGCCTTTGCCTCTAAATTCGGCTTTTGAGTGCTCCAAATCTACCAAGTTCAGATTTTTATCATCAAATTATGCTTAAGGAATGAATTCTAATTAAAAAGTACCAAATTTAGCTCAAAACCCAAAATTAGCCAAAACCTGACCCTCGGCCCGTGTCTCGGAACTCGACAAATTTTATACCAAAATTTTCTCATCATCTCACGAGTCCGTACATATAAATAACGCTAAAATTGGAGTTCGTTTGACCCCTCAAATCGATCCCTAAAGGTCTCAAAATCTCAGGCCCTAACCCCATCTTTTCTACTGATTTTCACGAATTAAACACTGATATTTTGTTCCTTAAAAACCTATAATCGAGTTTTAGGGTCCAAATACTTACCTCAATGAAGAACACTGATTTCCCCTCTTCAAAATCGCCTCCAATCTCTTTTCCCATTCAAAAATGGTGTTAAAAGGTCTAATGGTCGCGGAGGGTCTAATTTATATTGCCCAGTCCTTTATTCATCACGATTGCGGGACCCACATCACGATCGTGAAGCACAATTTCTGAGCTGCCCAAAAATACTCTCTTCGATCGCAAACTTAGCCACGCGATCGCGGTGCTCCAATTTCCAGCCCGTTGCGATCGCACCCTTATTCACGCGATCGCGATGAACAACCGTCCCACTCACACGCCCCCTCATTTACAATACGCGACCGCGACATGCTCCACGCGATCGCACTGCTCAACCTGCTCAACCTTTTCGATCGCGAACACACTTATGCGAGCGCAGAGAGCAAAATTCTTCCCCTCTCAATTTGAACTACGCGATCGCGTCTCTCCTCACGCGATCACAATGAAGGATTTCCTGTTGCACAAAAACCAGAAAACCAGCAATTCTCTAAATCCCCAAAATGCCTGTTAACAATCCGAGATCAATCCCGAGCCCCTCGGGACCCCAACCAGAGTTACTAACACATCGTAATTGATTATTGAAACTTAGTTGCACTCTCGAAACAATAAAAATAACATCAAAACACCAGAATCACGCTGGATTCAAGCCTATGAACTTTGTAATTTCTAAAATCGACCAACGATGCCGAAGCTACCCGATCCATAAAATCCACATTCCGAGGTCGTTTACCAATAAGTCAATTCTTACTTGACTTTTCCAACTCTAAGGCTATTTTTTAAAGACTAAGTGACTAAATTCTCATTATAATTATTCTGATTCCGATCCTACCAACTATAACACATCAAGAATAGTTTAACCAAGCTACGACGATGCAATAACAGTAAATATAAATGCAGATTCTACGTAACAACCGACCGGGTCGTTATATTCTCCCCCTCTTAAACAAATGTTCGTCCTCGAACATGCAAGGAGTTGTTCCAAAAGCCATCAATCGCCGAATAAACTTACCATGCACACACCCGGGGTGATCCCACGTCACCCTATCCATATAGGTCCAATAGCACAACCCAGCCGAAATTTCGAAATTCAACCTGACCCATAAACCTTAGAACCAATTTTTCCACTTGTGAAATAATTTACAGGATCAAAATTCCACAACTACATACTGAATAAGTTTGAACACGTTGTATCAAACCCTATTCGTAACCCAAGGTGTAATCACATAATATACCGCATGACTCAAACACCCATAGCGATAACTCCTAATTACAATAGCCGCTTAAAACAACCCAATACTGGTACATATCCTCTTAACAAAAATGTCTCGCTCTAACACTTTGATGACATGACGCATCAATACAACCGAAAGCCATAACCTGTGCAACTCGTGCACTCAATAGTAATATCCCACGAACTCAAATCATAGAAAAGATTTACACGAGGACTATTCCGCCATTGACAATTACCATCACAACACCATGCTAAAAGCCTGTCACACATCGTAATACCAAAACACACGAATCTAACACCGAGGATCATACCTCCACATAACCCCGCTACAATGAGTGACCCCATCGAAATGCTGGTCCACATGAAATACTTCAAGCCACCAATAGATATAATTTACTTAGTCATCTGAAACTGCCAATGCTGCCTAAGAATTTTGACCTTCCTTCCAGAACTGAACCGAGAACTCACACATGAAAATCTCGACTCTACACAACGTACCACATACACCATGACATCCTATGATAAATATGGAAACTTCATAGCCCCTTCCGAGCCACAAGCAACTACGTACCCAACTAGCCAAGAACTTACATTTGATCCCATATACAAGCAAAATCACTATACATCTCATGCTCCTCACGCCAGTAGAAAATACATATCTCCAACCGTGGTCGAAACCATAAGGAACTACTCGAATCCCACTTGTACAACACCCAACCGTCAGAACTGAATCCTTTTAACTCCACCATGCTACGCAGGTCACCAACACCCAAGATCATTGCTAGGAAACACATGTAGAAAACTCATTACGTCATAAGCACTCAAAGAACTAATCATATCCCTTAACATGTTGATCCGACCCACTACAAAGCTGTCCTATTTATCCAAGTTCTTTCTGATTTTACCCTCGAATTGATAATTCTCCTTGTCATAATACTGCAATTCTCAACCTAGATTCACCACACGAGACCCAAGCATAATACCATACAGTCTAAAGCTCATAAGCCGCTGAATACTCTCTCGGATATCCCTAAAAGCACCTCATTCAAAATACTTACCCCGAATAGACTTCCTGTGAATCTAACGCCATTACCTTCACCTTCCTGACACTGATATGAATAATACATGATAATGTATAAATGCCACAAGTCTTGACACCCTCCAACATAAATCTCAGTTCTGGCCAATTACACATCTTGAAGATTTCCAACTGTTATATATAAACCTTGAATCCATCATAACCGTTCTCGAGAGTCATCCACTCTACACAAATCTCAATTAAACTAATCAAACAAATCCAACGACCTAACCCCATTTGCACACCAACATCCTAGGAAGTAACCCACACTTTGAGGAAACCAAGAAAATTCCTACTCCGCACACACTACACCATTTACAATTACAACTCAATCATTCGGTAAAACCCATCTACTAATAAAGTACATTACCACCGGTATCCAAAAATTTCCGTTACTCGAGTCTTCTCAGACTCCACCTCTACAGGTCATAACTAATTCACCAGTATACCCCAAACTGAAACCAATACAACACATGATCGGGCAACCAACTAACAATTAGCAGACTCCCCACTTGGCTCAAAGCCACAGATCAAAACAAGAAATAGCTCTAAATGCCCATACGTTATCACTGCCACAATACCGCAATGGGATTCAACTTAATCTTTCATAAGATCATACATAACTCAAACCATTAAACATGCCAAATATTCTCCAACCTCGGATTCACCATTGCAATAGCCGTGCGAACTCCCACAAGTGATCTAAACTCAAATTGCGACATGTATCAATTACTGGTAAAAGAGAACTTGCTACAAAACAACATAAGAAGTCTTCCCAAACACTCACGACTCGAGGCCATATTTCAACTCCAGATAGAAGTCAAACACTCAACGGACATATAAGTCGCCAAATACATGTACTCACACAATAAAATCTCAGCACTCAAGCCACAGAAGAAATCCGGCCTCAAGTCCCCCAGACTGGCCCATTATCAATATGCTAAAATCACATCTCATCCATGGAAGTCACAAGCCATCAATGCACAGCTGATACTGACCGCTCACGTGCGCGTTCGAATACATGAAAGGAGTTCAAAGAATTACGCTTCAGGTTGAATCAATGGATTCGAATGACAAGAGTTCAAGAATGTGAGATTATTCCTAAAGGTTATGCAGCCTCTCGAAGATAAGTACAGACGTCTCCGTACCGATCCGCAAGACTCAACTAAACCTGCTCATGATTGGTGATACCTATTTAACCTATCACTCTGATACCATCTTGTCACGACCCGATTTCGGAGTCGTGATGGCACCTGTCGTGGAACCAGGTAAGCCACCCTTTTTATCTAAGCTAAATTCAATTTCCAATAAAAATGGTAGGTTTAAAAGAATTTATTGATAATACTAAGAGTTTTAAGTTTAAAAACCAAATTTGAAAAACAAAAATTTAAAACCTCCAACACGGATCCGGTGTCACTTAGTCATGAGCTACTATAACATAAAGCAAAGAAAGTGAGAAATGGGAAACATTGTCTCAAAATAAGGAATAACAAGTAGAATAAGAAAGAGAAGACGAGGTCGCGATCGCCAGCTACTACCTCGACAACTCCAATGAAAACTCTGACACATGCTCAACATCCACTACCGGATCCCGGTGTACCTGGATCTGCACACAAGGTACATGGGGTAACTTGAGTACACCAACTCAGAACTAACGAACCCAAATTGTGCGCTGAGAGGTAGTGACGGACTACACCTCAATAATTAAATCATTAGCGTACAAAATTTAGGCATGTTCAAAGTTTATCAGAAAATAACAACAGAATATGCTAGATATACCTCCATATGTTCTACATGCCAAGATGTCATAGTGAAATTGAACATAGTGCTCACAACTCTCACATAGAAGTCCACTCAGTACTATATATGGCTCTCAGGCCTAGGGAAGTTCCATCCCAGAATATGCATAAACACCGGCGACTGTAGTCACTCCATACTGAGGAAAAAGGCCAATCTATCCCAACGGAGAAATTCCATCTCCGGAATACAATACTCGGACAAGATCCATGTCCAAGGACGATCCATCCCTCACATAACATCCACTTCGGACACGATCCATGCCCAGGGAAAATTCATCCCTCACGTAACATCAGTTTTGGACAAGATCCATGTCTAGGGAATATCTATCCCTCATCATCAATTGCGCTCACTAGGGGTGTAAAGACTCCAGAGGGGCCCTATTGGCCCAAGCGCCATATCAAGCCAATGAAGGCATGATTTATTAGCGCTGCTGTGCGTAGTCGGATCTCATAGCTGTCTCAACAACAGGATCTTGGCCTCCCTTAGTCATTTTTCTTCAGCCTCACTCACATAAATCACAGATAAGTCCATCATCCCGAAAAAATGATAAGTATGCATATAATTAACAATACTGAGACTGAGATATGAAGTGGTATGCTATAACAGGACTGAGTATATGGAATCAAATCATGACAAAATGAGACAGTAATATACGACCACTCGGGTCTCAGCATTTTTGGCGTAAAGCCTAGCATTTATACTTAACATGATTTCTAACAGGTTCACAATTACCACATTAACAGAAGCACATATATCATTAGGGAATAACCACTAAGCTGTGCCATGGGATAAGCCAGGCCACAAATACTCGGTGCACGCCCGCACACCCATCACTTGGCATGTGCATCACCTCAGCAATAGTCATAAATCATTTAGCTCGGTGTTTCGAACCCTTAGAACTAGGTTTGGAAATGTTACTTACCTCAAAACCGGCTAAAATATTATTTTGCAGTGCCTTTGTCTCTAAATTCGGCTTCTGAGTGATCCAAATCTACCAAGTTCAGATTTTTATCATCAAATTATGCTTAAGGAATGAATTCCAATTGAAAAGTATCAAATTTAGCTCAAAATCTGAAATTAGCCAAAACCTTACCCCCCGAGCCCGCATCTCGTTTGTCGACAAATTTTACACCAAAATTTTTTTTATCATCTCACGAGTTCGTACGTATAAAGAATGCTAAAATCGGAGTTTGTTTGACCCCTCAAATCGATCCCTAAAGGTCTCAAAATCTCAGGCCCTAACCCCGTCTTTTCAAATGATTTTCATGAATTAAACACTGATATTATGTTCCTTAATCACCTATAATCGAGTTTTAGGGTCCAAAATACTTACCTCAACGAAGAACACTGTTTTCCCCTCTTCAAAATCGCCTCCAAGCTCTTTTCCCGTTCAAAAATTGTGTTAAAAGGTCTAATGGTCACATTGTCTGGGAGGATGATTTCCCCCTTCGGTGTTTCACTCGCCATGTTGAATCCACTCAAGACTCGAGGGTGGGTATGATTTGGTCGAGCAGCCCGAGCTGCTCCACGATCCTCGACCTGATTATATTGGCCAAACTACCTGGATCCACGAGCACACGTTGTGAGCATGTGATTTTCACTCACCATATCGTCCTATAAAAATCTCAATAAATCAATTGATTTTATGAATTTTTGCTGATTTTCAGTGATTAGTTGTGAAAGATTTGTATTTTTTGGCATATCCATAATTCATCTTTTTTTTTAATTTGTTCAAAATTGCATCACTATTATCAAAGAATTATAAATTTGTAATTAACTAAATAATAGACGAGTGATGGTTATTTGATGTAATGTAGTTTTAATAACTAATTACTAAAATTAATCATTTTATTCATTAAATTATAAATTAATTAGGAATATAAAATTTGTCGTTTTATTCTTGATTAATTTGTAAATAAATGAAAAGTAAGGTTTAAATTAATTACTACATTTTTTGGATTAAATTATATTTTTAACTTAATTATATTAATTAGTTCAATTAGTCAAGGAAGTCAAAATCGGACATGGGCCAAGAAATGCCCAGGCCCAATCCCTATACACTCAACCTACCCAGGCCCAAACCCAATCCCCATACACTCAAAAAACCCAGGCCCAAACCCCCTTACCCGGCCTGCCCCAACACCCCTCCAAACGACCCCGTTTAGTTTAGTTAATTAAATCCTGGCCATTGATCGAAATAGATCAGACGGTCAGGAACTCACCCCCCTCTAATATATAACTGTCCAAACGACCCCCCCCCCCNCCCCTACCCTCATTCCCATCAGAAGCCTAAGCCCCCCAAACCCGAGCTGTCTCCCCTCGCTCTCGTCTCTCTCCCTATGAAAACCCTAGCCGCCTCCCCTCTGCCGACTGCAAATAACCTATTGGCGGTGCAACTTCTCCAATAAACCCCAACTTCTCACCAGACAATCCTCAACTCCCCCTCAATCCCATCCCACAACCTGTTTGCCCAAAAACTCGCCCAAAATCGACCAATCTTAGATCTAGGAATCCAGAAACCCTAACTTCCCCCACCGAGTGATTCAAAGACAATCAATGGATCAAACCTTCATGGGTCAATTTCTCTTGACTAGAGCAATCAATTCACGAGGGTTAGAATCATTTTCAAACCCTACCGGGGTCCGGCCAAGGTCCGCCAACTTCCTTTTCCCGGCCAAACCCATCAAGGGGTATCTTCCCCACTTTTTTCCTCTTCATCTGTTTTTTTCTTCTTTTGGGATTATTTGTTATCTCATTTTACTGAAATTATGAATAGGGTTGTGTAATCACCCTTGTCTTAGGCAGTTTTTCTTGTTCTATTACTACCCGTGTTTGTTTAGTCATATTTCTTTGTTGATTAATCTAGGTTCTTTTGGCAATCATGTGTTTGTTTTTGTCTCATGTGTTTGAATCCACACAAAAGTCTAACTGTGTTTTCATTATGAGAGTCTTAATGAATCAATTTAGGAATTCTTATGGAAAATGATTCTGGATTTTATGCTTTTTGAAGACCAAATCTCATGTCAATCATTTCTTTTAGTTTGTTTCAGTAATTCATTTCTTTCTTTTTCTTTCTCTCCTTTTGTTTTCTTCGTCCATCCTTGCTCATTGTTTAACTGTACTATCCTGATCTAGATTGACTAAGAAGAATCTAAAATGATAATTCTGTTTAATCTTGATTAGAACAGTGTTATCATGTTATTATGATTAGAACGGTGGTCGAATTTACCTTGCTAGATAAAATTTGGAATTGTTTTTGTGTGGATTAAACTGAAATTTGATCTCCCCCTTTGCTTTGCTTTGATTGTTGATTCTGTTTAGTGTTAAGTGATTATCAATTTAGGATTCCTTCCTAATTATGTCATGCAGAAGAGCTATTAGCTCTTTTAGGATTATTAATAGTTATTCTGAACCAGTGCAGGGCCATGAATTAACTTAGTTCAAATCCTAAACTCAAGGCTTCCCCAATCAGTGATAACCTCTTAAAAATACACTTGTTTAATTAGGTTAGCCTAGTCTAATAGTCTCTTGAACAACTAACTAAGTCCTAAAATCTTCCTAAGGTAATTAATTTAGGACTAATTAACTAAAACAAATCATTTAACCTAGGCTTGATAATTAGTTAAGTTTCTGATTTTAGATAAATGGGTTTGACTTAATAAAACTAAAACAGTTAACTTAATTTAAGGAGTCAAAACTAATTGGTTTACTTTGATTAATTGACTTAAACATGAGTAGGTAGTATGAAACTAACTCTAGGCATTTAATCAATTAACCTTTAATTGATTAACTTAACCATAATTAAGAGAAACTAATAGAACCAAAGTAACTAATTGGGATCAACTAACCCAAATTAATAGATAACTCAAAGCAACGTAACCCTAGTTACCTAATGGTAAATTCAGGGACTGTAAGGGGTACATTAGGTAACTCAGTTTAGGAAATCAGGATCTTAAGGTTAAAAGGGTATTTTTCTAAAGAAGAAAGTTCTGGAATGAGCGGCAGTTGTCCCAAAGATAGGGTTGACAGCTTCCCAATGTACTATTTTGGTACTATTTTTCAGTATTGGATAGGGAATATTCATAATAATATCACATTCCCAAACATCCTATAAATAAATCCTCTTTTTTGGGTGAAGGGGAGATTTTGTTTGGACACTTTTGAGTTGCTGGGATACGGAATCCTTCCCATTTTTTCAAAAATACTGTGTTCACTAAAAAGGTTTTGAAAAGAAGAGTACTATTAGAAAAAATATGATTTCCTTTGGAAAACAAGTTCATAAGTAGATGGCCTAGTTCAATTGATATCTTCCCTTTTGCTGAATTTTGGGTTTCTGGAATTTCTTCCTTAAGAATAATGTAATAGCGTAATTGCAGCCTTTTGTATGTACTTTTAGTTGTAATAAGGACTGGACTATATCAAAGGTTGTGAATCAGTTGTATTCCCAGTAATGTCTATCATGATAGTTAGGGAAACTAGAATTTCAGGCCCATTGATGGTGTAAAATAATTTTTTGTTGAATGGTATGAGGAGTATCAACTCTTTTCTTAAATATTGAATAATCTTAATTTAAGAGACTTCGTTAGTTTTACCTTTTTGCAAAAGTCGTTCCTTCACGGAAACGAGGTTACAAGGTCAGATTCAATCTAAGAAAAATGCATAAAACATGTGGCCTTTCCTTTTGCTGAATCTGTAATTACTTGTTAAAAATCTGACTGTTCATCTATGTGTGATTATAACTGTAGAATTATCTCTCAAAAGGCTTCTGTCATTAATTCCATATCCATGAAGTCATAATAAAGTCATTAGATAGCATTGAAGGGTGGTGAATCTGACCCCCTTAATGGTCAAATGCACCTCATAAGATGTTTATATATGTTGGTTTGGACGACTTAGATCTTATGTCACTATGGGAGCAGCATGTAAAGGGTTGAATCTGATCTCTGTAATGATCAGATCCAGTCTCTTACAGTGCACATGAGTTCTGTATGGACCAGTTGGGACTAAAAGCTGAAGAATACGGATCCTAAAGTGTGAAAGTTGTTGGCTTGTACAGGGGTAGCAGCTAACCTTGTTCCTTTTATTTTTTTCTTCTTATTATTAGAACTTATGTATTTAATTTAAGAACAATGTAATAGCGCAATTACAGCCTTTTGTATATACTTTTAGTTGTAATAAGGACTTGACTATATCAAAGGTTGTGAATCAGTTGTATTCCCAGTAATGTCTATCATGATAGTTAGGGAAACTAGAATTTCAAGCCCATTGATGGTGTTAAATAATAATTTTTGAATGGTATGAGGAGTATCAACTCTTCTCTTAAAAAATATATCGGATAATCTTAATTTAAGAGACTTCGTTAATTTTACCTTTTTGCAAAAACTCGTTCCTTCACGGAAACGAGGTTACAAGGTCGACATTGTATCCATAAGTAGTATATAAGTACTCATGTATGGCATATAGGTCGAACGACAAAGGAATCTGATGCATTGTATTTGCAACTCAAATCTGCCTCTTTTATCACAATGCAAATGATAAACGTTTTAACATATCTGCTCCTGGTTATTCAGACTATTCAAATTCGAATCCTATCAAAACTAGCCTCCATTAGGATTGGCCAAAGAATTGAAACAAATTGGGCTAAAATATGGCCATAGCCCAAGAATCTTGTCCTTTAGGCTAGAAATTTGATCTAGACAGAAAAAATACTTCTTTTAGTTTGAGATTCAATAGGAAGTACCAAAATTACCATAAATCTACACTCGGGAGTGGAAACTCATGCGCCTGACCCTCAACTCTAAACAACTAATAACCACGCACATAACAACCACGGTTGCATTTCATGTGACGTGTTTTCCATGTGCTCAAAAACAACAAGTGTACGCCATCGTAACTTGTCCAAGATAAATCCATAACGTCCTAATCTATCTTAAAACTAAAGTGCTCCTTCAAACAGAAAACATAAAGAATAATCAAACATGGCCTCAAATAGGCACTATAAAACCGTCCTGACTATAGTCTTGACTACATAATCTACACTCGGGTGCGACAACTCATGTCCCCGTCTTCAACTTCAAAATTATAATAAAAATCACACGTTGTAATAGCGGGTGCATTTCATGTGGCGCAGTTATAATGTGTCCAGGAACAAACAAGTGTACGCCATCGTGACTTGTTTCAAGATAAATCCATAAATATTAAAAGCGGCTAAAAAGTGAAAAGGCTAAAAAGCACAATAGGTTAAAAAATATGTAAATAATTAGATAATTAGGCTAAATATTAATAGTTAAGCGACCGTGCTAGAACCACGAAACTCGGGAATGCCTAACACCTTCTCCCGAGTTAACAGAATTCCTTATTCGGATTTCTGGTCGCGGACGAATTAAAACAGAGTCAAAATTTCCTCAGTTTGGGATTTTAAAACAAAATGGTGTCCCGGAGCATCGTCAAAAATCCGGATGGCGACTCTGAAATAATAATAAGTCCCAAAACCGAATAATATCACTTTAATTGGAAAAACTCCCTTATTACCCTCACCGATGAAAAGGGAGGTGTGACAGCTCTGGCGACTCTGCTGGGGACGGGAACCTAGAATCTCTGGCTCAGAGTTCAAGAATTCGAGCTTAGAATAAACTGTTTTATTTGGATTTATTATCTGATTTTTACATGTTTAAACCTAACGTGCTAAATGTCGCTTCTTACCGATTTGATATTATCTGAACTGTAAATAAATTGTGTCGAAACCCTGTTCTCTCCGAGTCTTCTAAATCATCCGGGAAGTGTGCACTTCGTGTGACTTCTTTTCTGTTAGAGTCATATCCAAATTTTAGAACGAGGTACGGACAAGTTGCAAAGTCGGTGAAGCTTCTGTATTCCCGGTACGCTGCCCCGACCTCAGCTCGAGCTGCCCGCTCGGGTAAGCCTGGTCTAGAACAAAACCCCTTGTTTAAACCTAGAATAACAAAACCTCATGCCGGATCCCTAGTAGGAACGCTTATCTGCATCATGCACATTTGACTTAGGGGGCTCAACACAGGGGTTGAGTCCGTCTAGGACAGGCGTACCCGAAATGAAAGACTACCCTGATACATCTTACTTGTTACATATGCATTTATTTGTCTCAGCTTGTGTATCGACCGGCTAAACCAAAAAGAGAACAGAAAAACCAAGAGTGAGGTAGAATAGAGAATTCAACCTATTTTGAAAATCCTCATATTTATCCCAAAACTCTTCCAAAATTTCTGAAAAAAGAAAATATAAAACAAAATGAGTGGGTGTATATTTTTTAATCAGTCAGGATTTTCCCGAACTACGCTTTGTTTGATTTTCACGGGTGTGGGATACGTAGGCAACCCTCATTGGGTCCAACTCCATTTTTCAAAATCAAAAGGATATAGCCCTAAATAAAATTAGGTGACACCATTATAGCTTGATCGCCCAAGTAGGGCGCCGGAAGGCCGTTTTTACAAAAGTGGCCGCCTGCGTTTTGTCTATTTACCCCAATTCACGAACACAGCCTTAAAGGGCCGTATTCGCAAAGGTGGTCCATTCTTCTTTATTACAAAACCCTTTGCCAAAATGACACTTTTCAAAAAAATTTATGTGGTTTTAATCAAAAAACGAACGTGCAGGATGAATACATTTGAAAACATCCCCTTCAAGGCAGTCGAGGAAATCCCTCTAGGACTCCATATGTGGTGGAGCAACTTGGGGGAAACCAGTAGAAAGTATGTTATAAAAGCTTTAGGGGGACTTACTGGCCTTTTAAAGATCAAGCCGAGGTTGGACATCGTCGAGGCTCTAGTACCATTTTGGGATCCCGCCCACAATGTATTCCACTTTTCGGACTTTGAATTGACGCCCACGCTAGAGGAAATAGCAGGGTATGCTGGTCTCAATGACAATCTCAGAAGTCGGTACCCAGTGGCTCCCAGGGCGGTGACTCCCCACAAGTTTTTGGATCTGTTGAAATTAGCGGGACGTCCAAGATCCACACTTGTCCGAAGGTTTCTGCACTTTCTATTTTCTTTACAAACATTATGGAGATCCCCAGGGTTATGAGTCTAACAACACTGGTCTAACTCACAAAGATCAGGCTAAATGGGAAGCCCGCCGGGGGCTAGATTTTGTGGTAGCATTCTTAGGCACCTTGATCTGCCCAAGAAGTGACAGACGCATAGACATTGGGCTTGTGGCAAAGGCAGACTTCATGATGAAAAAGTCCAACTGCACACTTATACCGATTGTCTTAGCCAAAATTTACCGTGCTCTGACAATTTTCCAATCTGGGGGAAAATTCTTTGAGGGGTGCAACCTGCTCCTACATATCTGGTTGATCGAGCACCTTTGTCACCGCCCATGCTACATGAACTAGTTTGAACTGCATCGAGGAACATAGTACTCGGGTAAAAGGCCACCAATTCCGTGAAGGCACGGAAGCCTGGCAGTCATACTTGAGCTCACTGACTGCCAATCAAATCGAGTGGACATTCGGGTGGCTCCCTCTTAGCGAGGTTATCAATATGTCCGCTGAGGTTTGCTATCTCCTGTTAATGGGCCTTCGAAGAATTCAGCCATATGCCCTACACCGGGCCTTACGCTAGTTGGGGAGATAACAGGGTGTTCCCCATGACGAGGATTTAAGCCAACAAGCCATCGAGTTGTGCCCAAGAGCTGCATTTCCTGAAGGCAGCGTCCGTCAAATTTGGAATGAGTGCAGGTTTTTAGAACCTCA
Source organism: Nicotiana paniculata (assembly GCA_005239505.1). Taxonomy (NCBI): domain Eukaryota; kingdom Viridiplantae; phylum Streptophyta; class Magnoliopsida; order Solanales; family Solanaceae; genus Nicotiana; species Nicotiana paniculata. The sequence continues at coordinate 86,699 of ML332751.1, forward strand.
AACTCGAGTCAGAGACTAATCCAAAGGGGAAGTGGAACCCGCCTACACCTCTTGGTACGGCGTAAGAGGCAGGGAGCATCAAGAGCAAGAACGACCCGCAAAGAGACCCCATGTACAACAACTCACCGAGCAAACTCAAGAGCAGTGGGATTGGTTAGAAAAAGAGAACAACTACCGAGCCACCATAAGCAAGTTGGAGGCCCAGGTAAGGGAAATCAAGTTCGAAAACATTCTACATACTGCCTCAATTGAAGGGAAGAAAAATAGATTAGCCCAAGAAAATGAAGTCCTCCGGGCCCAGATATAGGAACTGAAAACAGCTGCTGAGAACCCAAAGAGAAGCAGATTTGATGAAAGGCTTATCAACAGCCTGAGGCATAAAGTATGTAGCTATGGGAATGACATAGACAAACCCGAAGAAGAACTGGCTGAATTTCGGGCAAGAGTAACTACAAGTGCAGAAGAAAGAACAGAGTTTGTCCAGAGACTAAAAAGGAAATATGACCAGGAAGTCGTGGGCTTGAAGGAAAAATTGGCCGCCCTCGAGAACGAAATGGCCAAACGGGCAAAAAGGTTTAAAGCAGAGAGGGAACAGTGCTATTCCATGATGGCTCGATTAAAAAAAGAGTTGCAACAATGGAAAGAACAGAGCCACAAAGATTCCCAAACTTTAGAGGCGAGATCCCAACAAATCGGGCGCCTGCTTCAAGAGAAAGGTATTATCAGGCGAAGGGTCCGAGAGATAGCTGACTACATCGTCACCAGATGTCAGGAATGCGAAGATATGACTCGGACCACTTTCTTCTCAGCAGTTATGATCTTCGTCCACAAGATAATGGACGACCTTTACCGCCTCTGACAAGACATAGCACGCAGGCTCGTGGCAAGGCCGAATGATGTCCCACTGGCCCCTGGAGCAACGGAAGCACTAATGTATTCTTGATACATTTTGAGTCGGTATTTCATTTTTCTAGTCATAGTCATGTCTTGAGTCCACAATAATTTTTATATTTTTAGAAAATATGTGCCAAGTCTGTTTCTCAAACTCTGTAATTCCAAAAATGGGCTCCAAGTTTTCTGTAATCAAAAGTGTTTATTTAATGAATGGAAATTTTTAGAATGAAGCTTTTAGAAAAAATATATATATGCATCTCTTTGAGTTTTGCTAGCATGAACTACGTGATGATCTGATTCACGCGGCGTCATGATACGTAGGCAATCCACATAGGATTCAATCATAACCATAAGAAAGGAAACCAAGCGAGGAATAAAAAAGCGGAAGCAATAACAGAGGAAAGGGAATAATAATAAAAAGAAAAACAAATCGAGAGATAAAGCCGGGATGAAATACACAACTGTGGCAAAAATATATAGAAAAGCATCATGTGCATTTCATACCCCGTACGTGCGATTACCTATGTGATAGATGTTTTAACCTAACATTTTGTTGGTTCAATCTTAAGGTATTTTAAGGTGGTTGGTTTTGGCGGTAACCTGACTTCCCATCCTTACTTCACTAGATCAAAAGGGGGCATAGAAATGACGTCTAAAAGTCACTTGAAAATCGTCAACTCGTCTGTGGAAGACTTAAATCCAGTCATCCCAACATCTAACTCAGCAACAGCTGAAGAGAACAGGACTCTACGTTGCCGCATGCTGGAAATGTGGGACGCATGGTCCAATGGTAGGGAACCGCCAAGTACCATCCCGGGTTTCCCAAAAATAATCCCTAGGACAGGAGGGACGTCCAACATCCCCATAAGCTACCCAGCCACTTCATTTGGATATCCAACTATGTCGCCTCACGTTGCCGGACTTCCTTCTGAGGTTCGCCCCCAGGCTTTGTTTTCTAGTGTGTCTTCCAACATTTTAACCGCACCACCAATCTCCGCCACGGCCCCACAAACTATCTCCGGGCCAAGTTTCGAGCAGCCAGCATTCACATTCCAAACACCATCCGCCCATCAGGATACCGCTCATGCTACTCCCAATGCATATCCCCAACAAACTCATCCCGAGTTCATTTTGGGGCAAGATAAGAAAAGCTTCGAGAACGAAGAAATAAATCAAAAAATGAAGAGTATTGAACAGAGCCTCAAAAATATACAGGGGCTGAGCGGGCAGAAAAGCGTCTCCTATGTAGATTTGTGCATGTTCCCGCTCAGGGGAGCAGGTGGGAAGCAGGAACTTCTCATGGCATATTTTGGAGAAAGTTTGACGGAGATTGCATCAGAATGGTACATGGACCAGGATATATCCCGTTGGCACATATGGGATGACTTGGCATGGGACTTTGTCCGAAAATTCCAATACAATGTGGACATCGCTCTCAATAGGAACTGACTATCCAATATCAAAAATAAACCCTCAGAGAGTACGCCATCAAATGGCGCGAGCAAGCCTCCGGGGTCAAACCTCTGATGGATGAGGTTGAAATGGTCAGCATTTTTCTACAAGCACAGGAAGCTGATTACTTCCAAAATATGATGTCTGCCATGGGCAAACCATTCGCGGAAGCAATTAAAATTGGAGAAATGGTGGAGAACGGGCTAAAAACTGGTCGTATCCTGAGCCAATCTGCCATAAGAGCAACCTCTCAGGCTATCCAAAGTGGATCCGGGATTGCAGCCAGCAGGAAAAAGAAAGAAGAAGGGGCAATGATGGTCTCCGATGTCAGGAAACCTCGACAATACCCACGCCCATTTCCCAAAGCTTCCCAACATTACTATCCTCACCAAGATACAGCTTATGCTTCGCCCCCTTTTCCCTATGCGGTAATAAACGCTCAGCCACATCCCAGGCCGCCGCAATAATACAATCAGAATAGAACTCCACCCCAAAAAAATAACAATAATCCCCCAGCTCCATATAATCAACGCCCTCCTCAAAACAGCTACTCGTACAATGCCTACCCCCGAGAGCCACCAAGGAGACTTAATTTCACTCACATCGGAGAGCCATATTCCAGCCTCTTCCCAAAGTTGGTCCAGATGGGACTCCTACAACCCGTACCTCCAAACGGGCAGAATCCCCAATCACCATCATATAGACGGGGCACCAGTTGTGCTTACCATTTCGGAGCAGAAGGGCACGACACGGAGGATTGATGGACCCTCAAAAGGGCCGTGGAAAGCCTTATAGAACAAAATAAAGTGGTTTTAAGGGACGAAGAAGCTCCCAATGTGACAAACAATCCACTGCCCGCTCACAATCATGGGCCCGTTATCGGCATCATTTGCGAGGACCAGGATTTCGATCCAGCTCTAAAGGCCATCATCGCCATTCCAGATGTAGAAATAAAACCCAAGACGGCACCCAAACCAGTCAAGGAGATGAGAAAGAGTAACCCCGTCCCCCAGGTCACGGAATAGGCCAAGACTGGGACAAATAAGGGACCCTCTAAAGACGTTGTACTTACATCCCCAAGGCACACAGGAAGGAACGAAGTTTGTTGAGCCCTCCCAGAAGGTTACAATTCAACAAGGCAATAATGAATGGCCCAAAAATGTATGTCCCGAAGGGGACATATGCGGCGCGGGGGGAAATTACTTCACCCAGGCTGAATGAGCCCGTGGTTATTAGCCACGCGTCACAAACTCCCATGAAGAGTACTACTGCCATCCTATGTAATTACCGTAGGATAGTGGTGACATACAAAGGGAAAGAGATTACTGGGGAAACGGGCGATATAAACTCTTCAGAGAAATACCTCGACCAGAAAGAGCTAAACAAAAGCAAGTTGAAACGTTTTTCGCCCAAAAGGCCGATCAGTGCCGGAGAGGCAGAAGAATTCTTCAAGAATATGAAAACCTTTGAATATGCCATAATCGAGGAGCTCAAAAAGTCCCCCGCGCAGGTCTCGCTTCTATCCTTGCTGGCAAATTCAAGAGAGCATCAGAAGATCCTGATCAAAACCCTCAACGAAGCGTACATTCCAGCCGACACCACAGTCGAGCAGCTGGAAAGGATGGCAGAACGATTTTCTCTTGACAATCGGCCCTGTAGACTTCGAAGTGACATTCCAGGTCATGGATATGGATACTTCCTACAATTATCTCCTGGGAAGGCCTTGGATCCATGCGGCAGGAGCAGTGCCATCTACTCTCCACCAGATGGTTAAGTTCGAATATGAGGACCAGGAAATCGTGGTCCATGGGGAAGACGAGCAATCTATTTACAGGGACCCATTAGCCCCATACCTGGAAGCAATAGAGGGCAGCGAGCACATAGTCTACCAGGCTTTCGAGATTGTGGTTGTATACCAGCATGAGGAAGGAACCCCGTGCCCTCAACCCTTCCTATCAAACGCGTCAATTATGGTCGCCAACGTCATGATCAAGCATGGGTACACACCTGGAAAAGGGCTCGGGGTGTCCTTGCAAGACATTAAAGAACCCGTCACTTTGCCTACCAATAAAAAGTTTTTTGGCATAGGATTTCAAGCTATTATCAACGATGAACAATGGGCTGACCAACGTAAGAAAAATGGTTGGGTATTTCTTCAGCCGATCCCACACATCACCGCATCATTTGTCAAACTAAAATATGTGAGGAAGAGGAAGAGGCTTTCACGGCCAAAGAAATAGAAGAAATATACGGAGCAATGAGGCAGATGTTCTATGAGGCCCATATGGTCCAACCAGGAGAGGGCTCCAGCACTGCCAAAGTACAGTATATGGGGCCTCACGCCATGTTGCAAAACTGGGAGGCTACTCCATTCCCCGTCCGACAGGAGTCCCGGTAGTTCAGCTTTTGCCATCCTTTCTACACTATGAGTTATTTCAGGGTGTAACTCAAGTTTTTAAATTCTTGTCTTTAAATTTCGATGTAAACCCTCCTATGTTCAGATTCAATGAAATGAAATCAAAATTTCATCGTCTACTATTCTTTCTGATTTTGTTTATTTTTTTTATTTTTTCAGTCCTAATAATGCGACTTAAAGAACATGACATGCTTGCGGACTTCGTGCTCTGATCTTGATAGGTCGTCTAACCTCGAAATAATGAATCAAGAATTGGAATATGATGAAGAAGAGGCTTTTAGGGAAATAAATCGAGAATTAGAACATTTCGAGAATAAGCCTAAGCCAAACTTAAACGAAACGGAACTCGTTAACTTGGGTAATGAAGAAGAGATTCGAGAAACCATGATAAGCGTCCACACGGATGAAAAGACTAGGGACGCCTTGATTCAACTCCTATTTTAATTCAAAGAAGTATTTTCTTGGTCCTACCACGACATGCCTAGACTAAGTATGGAATTGGTGGTACACAAATTGCCAACCTACCCCGGTCATCCACTGGTCCAACAAAAGCAGAGGAAATTCAAAACAGACACGAGTGACAAGATCAAAGAAGAGGTTGCTAAAAAACTAAAGGCTGGAGTAATCCGAGTGGTCCAATACACAACCTGGCTAGCCAATGTGTTTCTGGTGCCTAAAATGGACGGAAAGGTACGAGTATGTGTCGACTACCGGGATCTGAATAAAGCCAGTCCCAAAAATAACTTTCCACTGTCGAACATACACATCCTAGTGGACAATTGTTCCAGACATGAGGTACAATATTTTGTCAATTGCTATGCCGGATATCACCAGGTATTGATGGATGAGGAGGATGCGGAAAAGACAGCCTTCACTACACCCTGGGGAACGTACTGTTACCGGGTCTTGCCATTTGGTTTGAACCCAAAATGACCATGCATCAGGAGATTGAGGTGTACGTGGATGACGTGATCATTAAGTCCAGAACCCAAAATGACCATGTGCAACATTTGAGGAAATTCTTCGAACGCCTGCGTAGATATAATCTGAAATTCAACCCAGCCAAATGCGCTTTCGGAGTTCCATCCGAAAAATTAATGGGATCTATGGTTAGTCGACGGGGCATCAAGATGGACCCAACATAGATATAATACACTTGTTTAACTAGGTTAACCTAGTCTAATAGTCTCTTGAACAACTAACTAAGTCCTAAAATCTGCCTAAGGTAATTAATTTAGGACTAATTAACTAAACAAATCATTTAACCTAGGCTTGATAATTAGTTAAGTTTCTTATTTTAGGTAAATGAGTTTGGCTTAATTAAACTAAACCAGTTAATTTAATTTAAGGAGTCAAAACTAATTGGTTTACTTTGATTAATTGACTTAAACATGAGTAGGTAGTATGAAACTAACTCTAGGCATTTAATCAATTAACCTTTAATTGATTAACTTAACAATAATTAAGAGTAACTAATAGAACCAAAGTAACTAATTGGGATCAACTAACCCAAATTAATAGATAACTCAAAGCAACTTAACCCTGGTTACCTAATGGTAAATTCAGGGACTCTAAGGGTACATTAGGTAACTTAGTTTAGGAAATCAGACTCTTAAGGTTAAAAGGGTATTTTTCTAAAGAAGAAAGTTCTGGAATAGGGGGCAGCTGTCCCAAAGATAGGGTTGACAGCTTCCCTATGTACTATTTTGGTACTATTTTTCAGTATTGAATAGGGAATATTCAAAAGAACATCTCATTCCCAAATATCCTATAAATAGACCCTCTTTTTAGAGGTGGAGAGGAGATTTTTTTGGGACACTTTGAGCTGCTGGGATACAGAACCCTTCCCATTTTTCAGAAATACTACTCCACGTATATATTATATTATTGTGGTATGCAACCCGATCCATATATATAATACCGCTAAAACCAACTACAATGAATCTCATAATGTAACATAAAATGGAACTAAAAGGCATAAACTCTCTAAAGCAATCAGATAAAACATATTAAGGAAATACAAAAGCAAGTAAGGCACGAGTCAAATAATAACATCTATCTAGTAAGATGCAGAGCATAGAACATGTAAAGGTGGACAATAAATTAAGACATGGATACAAGAAAACATGTGGCAAATAGAAGCATGTAATAGTGAAGGAATGTATTTAACAAGTAAATACATGTAGCAAATAAGGCATATAACAAGTAATTACGTGAAATATATGAAGGCATGATATAATTGAATACATGCAATTAAGTAGTTCACCCCACCTGATTAAACTCATGACAACGCATATACGCTTGTTATCTTGTACATACGTCGTTATTACACATAATTCACGTAGCAAATAGACAACACAACTCATTATTCCCTCAAGTCAAGGTTAACCACGACACTTAGCTCTTTCCGAAAAATAATCAACCATATTCCACGACTTTTCCTGTAGAACAAGCTTTCAAACTAATCTAATCCAACTAAACAATGATAAACAACTCAAAACAAGCTTTAGAATCTACTCACAACTGAAAAAGGTTAAATCTTGATCATAATCGAAAAGGTCAACTCAGGACCACGTGGTCGAAACCCGGTATTACATCAAATTTTGATAACCCATTCACCCCCAAGCTCGGATATGTGAATTATTTCGAAATTCAACCTCAATTAGGGGTCTAAATCTCATTTTATAAAATTCCTAAATTCTACGAAAAAACCCAATTGTATGTATCTATGGCCAATTGGCTACGAAATTAAATAGATTTGATTATAAAATTCATGAAAAAGTAAGTGAAATTGATTGAAAATAAGCTAAAATTTCTAACCAATCACAAGCACATCCAAGAGGCAAATTGTATGTATCTATGGCCCATTGGCTAGTTCTTTGGACTTTATGGTTTAGATCGTGGATAGTTCAAATTTTACTAACATTGTTGAGTCCTCTACTTAACTTTGATATTAGGACCTATGTAGTTTTCATTGCATACTTCTTACAGTTTGTAAGACTTATGACAGTTGTTTTTTGCTTTTCAAAAAAAAAAAAAGAATATACATATACATATATATAGCCCTAGGCACCTAGCCTAGTGGATTTGCCCAAAAAATAAATTTGGGAAGAAATTTCTCTTCAAAAATCGCCTCTATATTTTAGGATTGAAAAATATTGTAAAATGAGCTAAATCCTGAAATCCCAAACTTTACCGAGTTGCAGAGGTCACAATTGTGAACTCTTGTTAGCAATTGAATCCATCGTAAAAGAGAATCACTGATCGCAAATGCGATTAGTGTCCCAGCCAAATTGAGGTCGCAAAAGCGACATATTCTTTGCATTTGTGAAGGTCCCCTCCGTCGCAAATGCAAAGCTGCTCTACCAGGCACAGTTTCGCAAATACAATGATGCCACCAATCACAAATTCAGCTCAGACTACGGAAATGCGAAATGCCCTATCCTAGTCCCTTTTAAATGCAAGCAATCACTTGCAAAAGTGATGCTCGCATTTGGAGCAGTACCTCGCAAATGCGAGATTTGCAAGTAGTGAGCACCAGCAACCTAATGATAGTTCACAACATAGACAAAACATATCTGAAACTCAACGGAACCCCTCAGGATCCAATCTAAACATTCACACAAGGATAATGATATATACAAACTCATGCTATCTCAAATCATTAAAATAATATCGAAAATCAAGAATCGATCATCAATACTCAAGATATTAAACTACGTAACTCAATTTTCCAATTGTTCACATAATGTGCCGCAACGGCTTCGAGTCACCCCGGATCCCAACCAAACGTGCGTACAAGTCCAAAAATAACATACGAACCTACCAAAATTATCAAAATACCGATCTCAGGTCGTTTACCAAACCGTTGATCGTGGTTAACTCAAGTCATTTTTAAAGCCAAAAATCACATTTTATTTGAAATTTCACAAATAAGCTTTCTGAAAAATGACGCAAACCATGCACGTAAGTCATATATTATCAAATAAAGCTTTGGAAGCTGTCAAAACATAAACAATGGATCTAGTAGTCAAAACAACCTACCGGGTCGTTACTTTTGCGAAACTAGCATTGGATGTGATTGCACTCAACCTACCTAACTGGTCGTACAAGTCATGTTCTATCTAACTATAAGTGTTGCTAAGGTTATTTAAGGTAAACACATACGAATAACTCTTATATTATCCATATAAAAATAGCAAACAAAAGTTTAGTAAACCTTTATTAGAAAAATCTAAACCCACCAATGACAAAATCATGAGCCTCTATATGATCAATCTAAATACATTAATCTTTGGAGAAACCCCTCAAATAACATAAATATCTACTAACAGCTTGTCACGGTTCAAATTTCCAGAAGGTCGTGATGACGCCTAACCTGCTCGCTAAGCAAGCCAATACTCAATCAATCGTAATTAAAGTAGATTAGACAAATCGTTAGTAGAATAATATTATGATATGAAAGAAAAAATAGTCTCAAAACCAATACCATAAATGTAAATAGCTGAGACAAGGTCTATACACGACAACAACTGTCTACAAAGCCCAAATCTCAGTGTCACAACTATCACAAGCATCTAACAAGGAAAAAGAGTATAAACTGAATAACAATGTTTATTTGAAAGAAATAGATAGTCTGAATAGATAAGTAGGGAGGGGGCTCCATGTGCTGTGGACCGGATCAAGTAAAGCATCTCTCCCTGAAGTCTCGACAAATATCTCCTAACACTAATACAAGCCTTAGAACCTAAACAAAAAGTGCAGGAGTATATTATGAGTAAAAAACTACACAATAATTATCAAGTCTAGCCTTGAAGAAGTAGTGGCGAGCATTCGAAATTGATGCTCACTAACAGTCCAATAAATCAGGTGAAGTCATAAATAATATATTGAATTAGAGCATGGTTCCATCAAATACGTATGAAAGTTCAAACATAGTTCATATGGAATTTAGGCATGCTTTACAGATAAAGGAGATCAAATAAGATGTCAGCATATCAATCCTCATATAAAGACATGGAACATATCAACAACATATATATTAAACCAATGCATGATTCAAAATATAAATATATTCATGCTCAAGATCCTTTCTAAACACCTCCCAGCATAAATCTATGTGCCTGTCCAACTAAGCACCAAAATTCCTGAGTGCCTATGCTCACATGGCCCAAATTATCATGGGTAATCATATGGTTCTAGAGGGACGGATGAAAATCCAAGAATTGATCATTTTACAGTTAATGATCTATAACCAATATTCAATATATGCTCATAGTGTCTGTAGTGAAAACCTTCTCAACTTTTCACAACAACCAACTCTCCACTCATAGATATGTGTATGAATCAACATAATAAAGAAGCAACGGACATAACAATAACAATACGGATAAAAACTCATATGGCTAAAAGATGGTTACGATTAATAATGTAAATTAATTTATCACAATGGCCCAACAAACAATATAAGCATGCACTCTTTAATCATATTATTTCACATGAGTCAATTAAGCCATATAACCACCGAATCATTGAGAAAATACGACAAGTTATAACCTTTAAGCATGTTCCTAAATCATAATTAAGAATTATCACATAGTCATAGAATCAATTGAAACATAGATAACAACATCACATAATCCAAAAGACATAACTCAAATCAACATTACCGGATCCGGTCATAATCTAACCACGCATATACACATATCACCTCGCATATACATGGTACCTAAATCAAGCATCAAGTAGTAGATCACATATATGGAAAATTTCCTATTACAAGGATAGACAAGGGACTTACCTCTATCTGGTAAGCTTCAACCTTTTAAAATAGCCTTCGCTCTCAAATCCACCTCCAAACGACTCGAATCTAGTCAAATACAACTCAATAACATCAAATAAACCCATAGGAATCAATTTCAAACAATAAAACTTCAATCATGAATCAAGTCCTCAAAAGTCAACAAAATCAACCCAGGTCCGCATGGTCAAAGCCCGAGTCAAAGGATAGATCTTGACTACCCATAACCCAACAAGTAAAAATATGTGATTAGATTCCAAAATTGAGTCATAATCGACCCTCAAATCCCCTAAATACACCCTTTCACTTTAAAATTCAAAATTTTAGGTGTAGAATTACATGGGAAATCAAGATATGTAACCAAATTCAAGTGAAAATTCCTTACCTCCAATGTAGTAGTAAAATTTCTCTTCAAAATCTCCTCCTCTCGAAGTATGGGTTCAAAATATGAGAGAATGGGTAAAATCCCAAAATATAACACTTAAATGGTCTGCCCAATACTACCCTTCATGATAGCCGTCCAAAGCTTCACGATCGCGAGGTACATATACTGTGCTGCCCAAAACTGCCATGACCCAAGTTCCCACCATAGGTCGTGATGGCGCCTAGTCAAGCAAGACAACAATAACCATTACAATAACCAACCGCTCATAACACTTTTTAAATCAAGTAATGAAAATAAATAAGGAGAAGTATATTTAGAAATCGTGATAAAATACCACCATCTTTTCTAAATATGAAGCATGAACAAAACATAAGTTGTCTGACATAACATCAATACAACTATGAACATCTGTTTAAAATTCTCAAAACCTTGTGTCATAAGTACACGAGTATCTACTAGAATATACAAAACCACTAGAACTACTATTTGAAATGAGAATAGATAGAATACATTAAATATAGGAGAAGGAGACTCTGAGTGATGTGGGTCGAAGCATAGAGGGCAGCTCAACACTAAGTCTCGCGCCTGTGTGGCCACCAAATGTACCTATCTCAGTACCTGCACAATTAGTGCAGAAATGTAGTATGCGTACGTAAATCAATGCGTACCCAGTAAGTATCCAATATAACATTGAAAAAGTAGTAGCGAGGGGTCGACATTGACACTTACTAATGGTCCAATAATCAATGTACATGAAAAGTAGATAGGTAAGAAGCATGGCAAGTAGCAAAAAACATTTAAATATGTACAACATATTTTTCAATAAAAGAAAAAGGTACGAATCTGACATGACATAGGTATGCATGGACTAACTATCGAGATATTCCACTTAACCCTGTGAAGGCAAATGTCTCGGTCCCAGAAGAATGGTGTTACATAACCGGCGAGGCGAACGAGTTGGTCCAATTAGAGTGGAATAACATTATATAGCTAAGGCAAACAACCTGATCCCATAAAAATAGCACTTTTTAGAACCACTGAGGCGAGCAGCCCGATTCCATAAGAGTATTGTGGAGGTGAACAACTTGATCCCACAAGCATAGCATTTTATAGTCCCGTCGAGGCGAACGACTTGATACCATAAGAATAAAATTTTATAGAACTGCCGAGGTGAAAGATCCGATCCCATAAGAGTATTGCTGAGGTGAACAACCTAATTCCATAAGAATACCATTTCATGTACCATCGAGGTGAACGGGGCGATCACATAAGAGTATTACTGAGACAAATATCTCGATCCTCTAAAAATAGCATTTCATAGTGCCACTGAGGCGAACAACTTAATCCTATAATAATGGTGAAACTCTCAACGGGTCACTAGCCCGACATGTGAAGATACGTGCGAGTTAAGTAATCACAGAATCACCGAAAAAATAAGTACAATACAAGGATATGTACTTGAGAGAAATCATAATTCTACGGATAATTACGTATCCTTCCAAGTTCTTAAGTAGCAAGGCTCGGTAAACTATGCAAGTATCATCTAATGTTGAATCATAAATTGAAGCATTTAAACATATGAGAATAAGTCAAATAACACAGTTAAAGCATGTATAAATCTAGTTCTACCCGACATATCAAGAATCTAGCATACACACAGACACTTGTCACCTCGTACGTACATAGATCCAAAACACATAACATATAATGAATAGAATACCTACAACGAAAAGTTTCCTCTTGCAAGATAAGGCAAGAGACTTACCTTGCTTTCAAATGCGATAATAGGCTCCAACCCTTTCTAACACCTCAGACCAATGCCAACTTATCTGAATCTAGCCAAAGAAAATTCAAACCAATCAAAACATACTAAGAAGACCCGTAATCTAATAATTAGCAACACCCAGAGCATCAAAAACTCAAATATATAATTTTATTTTCAAATTTCATGTCTCATTTTTGCCAATTCCAGATTTTCCAACAAAATCTAATAGTTTCCTATTAATTTCCATGTAAAAGTCCATGTAAAATCCAGGTATTTAGCTCACAACAAGCAAGAATCACTTACCTTATCTTACTTGATGAAAATGGCTCTTCGAGAAGACCCCAAATTGCCCAAGAAAAGAGAGAATAAGATAAAATGAGCAAAGTCCCGAAATTGATATTTATAATCTGCGCAGGCCTTCCTCATCACATTTTGCGGACACCTTGCCGTGATTTCAAAGGCCACTGCCATCCAACCTTTTGCGTTCGTGGAGCCCCAGTCGCCTTCGCAAATGTCAAGTCCTGCGAGTCTCCTCCTTTCCTTCTACACGTTCACGGATTCACCATTATGTTTGCGAAGAGAAGCCAGGTCCTTTGTCATGTTTGTGAGGCCTACTTTGTATTCGCAAAGAGCAACATATGACCCTCCCATTTCCTTCTTCGCGATCTCAAACCTCCTTCGGGATCGCAAAGCACACCAGCAGCAGCAAAAATCTGCCACCTTTGAACATGCTTCGAGTGGTCTGAAACTCACCCGAGCCACCTGGGACCCTGTCCAATCGTACCAACAATTTCATAAGCAAAATACGGACCTAATCGAGGCTTCAAAACATATAAAATAAAAATAAAAACCAAGAATCCCACCCCAAAATCAAATTTCCAAACCTCTAACTCCTTGGAACTAACTCCGAATGAGATGAATTATACTTAGACAACTCAAAATGGAACCAAATTTCACACACAAGTCAAACACGAACCTATCCCCGGGCTCAAAATAACCAACTGGATCCGATATCACCAAAGTCTACTCTAAATCGTTTTAGCAAATTTCAAAACCTTCAATATGCCAACTTCCAAAAATAAGTGTTTACTCACCCTCGGACCACCTGAAACTCAATCTTAATATACTCTCAAGTCCACAATCACCATACGAACTTACTGGAACCACCAAATCTTTATTTCGAGGCCATGTACTCAAAGTGTTGACTTAAGTCAAACTTGGCCACCATAGGCCACTACGATGGAACTATGTTTTCCAAATTCAACCAAACCCTTCCAAAACCAAACTAACAATCCCGCAAGTCATATAACAGGAAAAGCACTTATGAGAAGTCTTAAATAGGGGAACAAGGTTCTAGGAAGCAAAATGACCGCTCAGGTCGCTACCTTCTCCACCTCTTAAACAAATGTTCATCCTCGAATGGGTTTAGAATAATATCTGAAATGACGAATAAATATGGATTTCTTTTCTGCATGTCTTCCTCGGTCTCTCAAGTCACCTCCTAGACTAGCTGACCTCTCCACTGAACCTTTATAACTTAAATCTCCTTAGATCTAAACTTGCGAACCTACCTATCAACAATGTAAACTGGCTCCTCCTCGTAACTCAAGCACTCATCCATCTGCACTATGCTATAATCCAACAGATGGGACATGTCAGCATGGTACTTCCAGAGCATAGACCCGTGGAATATCGGATGAACTCTCGATAGGCACGGAGGCAAAGAAAGCCTATATGCAACCACACCAACTCACTCGAAAACCTCGTACAGACCGATGAACCTCAGACTCAACTTGCCTATCCTCCCAAATCTCATGATACCCTTCATCGGGGAGACCTTTAGAAGTACTTTCTCGCCCTCCATAAATGAAAAATCACCCGCTTTCTAATCCGCATAACTCTTCTGCCTGGACTGATCTATGTGAAGCCGCTCCTGAATCAACTTTACCTTGTTGAAGTCATCCTTTACCAAATTTGTAAAGTACGGCCTAGCCTCGTCGGGCTCAAACTAACCGATGGGGGAACAACATCATTGGCCATACAAAGAATCAAATGGATCCATCTCAATACTGGACTGATAGCTATTGTTATATGAAATCTCAACCAATGGCAAGAATCGGTCCCACTAGCCTCTGAAGTCAATCACACATGCCATGAGCATATCCTCAAAATTTTGAACTTTTCGCTTCGACATCCCATCGGTTTGCGGATGAAAGTCCGTGCGGAGGTCTACCCGGGTACCTAACTCACTTTGTACCACTCTCAGAAATGCAAAATAGACTGAATGTCTCAATCTGAAATAATGGAAAGAGGCACGACATGCAAGTGGATGATCTTCTAAATGTCAATTTGGGCCAACATCTCCGTAGAATATGTAGTGATCACTGGAATAAAGTGTGCAGAATTGGTCAATATTTCGATAATGATCCAAACAATATCAAATTTACTCAATGTTCGCGGCAAGCCAACGATGAAATCCATAGTGATGCGCTCCCACTTCTACTTAGGTATAACCTTCTACTGAAGTAAACCACTCGTCCTCGCTCATACTTAACTTGCTGGCAATCCAGACATGTCGATACATACTCAACGATGTCCTTCTTCATCTGCCCCACCAGTAATGCTGCCTCAGGTCATGGTACATCTTTATGGCACCTGGATGAATGGAATAAAATGAACTGTCTGCCTCCTCCAGAATCAACTCCCTCAGGCCGTCAACATTAGGAACCTGAAGTCGTAGAACACCATAATCACCATTGTCTTAAGCCCAAATCCTAACCGTATGTGATGGCGCCTATCGTGAAACTAGGCTAGCCGACCACCGCATGTTCGCAATTTCTTTTGAAAATCCCGTTCAAGTTTCAATCATTTCATAAAAATATACAGAACATTTCTTAATACAATAGGTCAATATGATACAATACTTCCATCCCCAAAACCCAGAGCCAACATATCATGGGCATCTGGAGAAATAAGCTAAAATAAACTATTACGATACAAAACCTTCGAATCAAAGCTAAATAGAACAACAAGGGAAAACAGAGATGTTGCGGACGCTGAACAGCTACCTCTAAGTCCCGCAGATCCGACTCCGCACGGAATAACTGGCTAAGGCTCGATGTCTGCACCTGAATCTGCACACAGAGGTGCAAGGAGTAATGTGAGTACACCAACTCAGCAGTAATGAAGATAAATCAGGTCTGAGCAGCAAGGAACACATAAAATCAATGCCATCAAATCACAAGAGGCACAACCTTACTCTCCAACAGTATAACATAGATATATGAAATCGTCATGCCTTAAAACCAACTTCAGAAAAAACCCTTTAAGAATGTATATTTTTCAACAACTTCAACCGAAAGGTCATAAGCAGCGTGAAAGTAGTAAAGTCATAAGCAGCCCCTTGGGCAAAACATGAATCATAATCAGCCCCTCGGGCATGCCTCACAGTCACTCAGAATCAGTTCCTCTGCACCTCACTATCACTCATGCCTCCCAATCGATCGTCACTCAGCACTCGGCACTCGGTAGGTACCTGTCCTCACTGGGGGTGTGTACAGACTCCGACTTCGGAGGGGCTCCTTCAGCCCAAGCGCTAATAAACAAGCCAAATCATGGAATCAATCACTCTCAGGATCTCGGCCTGTCTCTTGTCATAAATATCCTCAGAACATTGTCCCTCGTCCTCACTCAGTCAGACACTCTCAACATGCCACTCGGGCCATAAATAAAATGGGGTTCTCGATCCAAATAGTTTCATTTCAAGAAATCGCAATATCATCAAATAGGAGTGTAAACAATTTCACAAGAAAGACTGAGTGTAAAATCATAGTATTGAAGTAGTGAGAATATCAGTAAAATAGCCCCCAAGGGGTTAAAACAGATCGTCACTAGGCCCCAAACATGACTTACAACCCGAATATATCACAATTCTTTAGAACATAATTTAACACAAGATTTTCAGTAAATGTGCAACTCATTCGTTGCCGCGGAGAGGACCTAGTCCAATCCAAAAGTCATTACGCGCCACATAGTCGTCATCCGACATGTGCGCCTTTCAAAATCAGTGAGAAATATGTAGTCCGGGGTTCCATACCCTTAGGACAAGATTTATAACCATTACTTACCTCTATCGGGCCACAACACTAGTCCTCAAAGCTCTTGCCCCTAGAATTGGCTCCCGATTGCTCCGAATCTAGCCAAAACCAGTGTAACATCATCAATATATAACCAAGGAATGCAACCCAATCAAAATCTATCAAATTACACGAAAATCTCAAAATTCGGCCAACCACGAGCCCTGGGCCCATATCTCGGAATTCGATAATTTTTACATCATTAGAATCCTCGTCCTCCCGCGATTCTATACATAAAAAGAACGCTAAAATTGGACCACGATTTCCCACTCAAATCCTCAAAAGAGAAATCAATTTTCCCATGCACCCTTCTTCCCCAATTTGGGTTTAATTCCAGCAAATTCTATGGTTTAATCACTTAGGAATCGATATATACATGAGTTATGATGTTAAAAAACCTTACCTCCAAGTGATTCCCTTCAATTCCCTCTTTAATCCTCTCAAAAGTGCTCCCAACTTTGTCAACAATGAATGCAATATGAGCTAATCTCGCACAACAGGCCTTTTAAAACATTCTGTCCAGCCATTATATTTTCTTCACTACGATCGCGAACATTGGCACGCGATCGCGATGCACAGACAAACCAACCAATGTGATCGCAAACCAAAACACGCGATCGCATAGAACGAATTCTCCACCCCACACACGCGCCTCAAAATACTCTACGCGATCGCACTGCCTATCCTGACCAACCTACGCGATCTCAATCCTAACAACGCGATCGCATAGAACAAAATTCCTGCCCCACTATTTTACTCTAAGCGATCGCAAACATCCTCACACGATCACATAGAAGGAAACCAGAACCTCACACCAGCAGAAATCTGCCCAGTTATCAAGCCAAGAATTGGTCCGTTAACCACCCAAAACACACGCGAGGCCCTCGCGACCTCAACCAAACAAACCAACATATCACATAATATCATTCAAACTTGGTCGAGCCTTTGAAACACCAAAAACAATGCAACAATACCAAAATCACATAAAATTCAAGCCTAAGAACTTTGAAACTTCCAGATTTCACCAACTATGTCGAAACCAACCAAAACACATCCGATTGACCTGAAATTTTGCAGACATATCCAAAATGACATTACGAACCTGCTCTAACTTCCGGAATTCCATTCCGACCTTGATAGCCTAAGCCTGAACACACTCCTAAGTCCCAAATCACCTAATGAAGCTATCCGAGCCATAAAATCCGCATTCCTGGGTCGTTTACCAATAAGTCAACTATCAGTTGACTTTCTCAACTATTAGGCTACTTTAAGAGACTAAATGCCTCAATTCTCACCATAACCACTACGAACCTAAAACAACTGACCCAACACAACAAAATCAGGCTAGCAATATATAACAAATGAAGATATGGGGGAAACGGGGTAAATCTCTCAGAACAATCGGCTGGGTCGTTACATCCTCCCTCTCTTAAGCAAACGTTCATCCTCGAACGGGTGTAGAACCATACCTGGAGTCTCAAATGAGTGAATATATCTGTCCCACATTGCCTGCTCGGTCTCCGAGATGGCATCCTCCACCGGCTGCCCTCTCCACTGAACCTTCACTGAAACTATATCCTTAGACCTCAGCTTCCTGACCTGTCGACCCAAAATAGCCACTGGCTATACCACATATGACATATCACCCTCGAGCTGAACCGTGTTGAAGTCCAAAACATGGGAAGGGTCACCAACATACTTTCGGAGCATCGAAACATGGAATACCGGATAAATACTCGATAAAGTGGGAGGCATAGCAAGCCTATAAGCCACCTCCCCAATACTCTGAAGCACCTCAAATGGCCCAATGAACCTGGGACTCAACTTCCCTATCTTCCCGAATATCATAACACCCTTCATGGGTGACACCTTCAGCAACACCTTATCCCCAACCATGAAGGACACATCTCGGACCTTCCGATCCGCGCAACTCTTCTGCCTAGACTGGGTCGTGCGAAGCCGCTCCTGAACCAACTTTCCCTTACTCAAAGCATCCTGAACCAAGTCTGTGCCCAATAGCCTAGCCTCGCCCGGCTCAAACCAACCAGCCGGAGATGTGCACCTCCTACCATAAAAAGCCTCATACGGGGCCATCTGGATACTCGACTGATAGTTGTTATTATATGCAAACTCCGCTAGTGGCAGAAACTGATCCTACGAACCACCAAAGTCAATCACACAAGCACGCAACATATCCTCCTAAATCTGAATGGTGCGCTCCGACCGACCATCGGTCTAAGGATGAAACGTTGTGCTCAACTCAACTTGAGTACCCAACTCCCTCTGCACGGCTCTCCAAAACTGAGATGTGAACTGAGTGCCTCTGTCGGAAATGATATAAACTGGAACCCCATGCAATCTTACAATCTCCCTGATATAAATCTCAGCTAACCTCTCTAAAGAATACGTAGTACCAACAAGAATGAAGTGCGCGGACTTGGTCAGCCGATTCACAATAACCCATATAGCATCAAACCTCCTCGAAGTCTGTGGGAGTCCAACTACGACGTCTATGGTAATCCGCTCCCACTTACACTTCGGAATATCAAACCTGTGAAGCAATCCACCTGGTCTCTGGTGTTCGTACTTGACCTGCTGACAGTTGAGACACCGAGCCACAAACTCCACAATAATGTTGCCTCAAATCATGATACATCTTTGCGGCACCCGAATGGATGGAATCCTGCGAACTATGAGCCTCTGCTAGAATCAAATCTCGAAGCCCATCTACATTAGGCACGCAAATCCGGCCTGGCATCCTCATGACCCCATCATCACCAATAACCACATCCCTGGCATCACCGCGACGGACCCTGTCCTGAAGAACAAGCAAATGATGATCATCATACTGGCGTGCTCTAATCTGATCGTAAAGAGAAGACCTGGAGGCTACACAAGCCAACACCCGCGGGGGCTCTGATAGATCCAATATCACCAACTGACCGGCTAAGGCCTGAACATCAAGGGTTAATACCCGAATCTCAAATCAATCTTGGAAAACATTCTGGCTCCCTGAAGCTGGTCAAACAAATCATCAATGCGGGGAAAGGGATATCGGTTCTTCACCGTAACCCTATTCAACTACCGATAATCAATACACATACGCATGTACCCATCCTTCTTCTTTATGAACAACACCGGTGCACCCCAAGGTGACACACTAGGCCGAATTAACCCCTAATCCAGGAGCTCCTGAAGCTGCTCCTTCGATTCTTTTAGATATCGTGGAATAGAAATGGGCTGAGTGCCTGGCACCAGGTCAATACCAAAATCAATATCCCTATTAGGTGGCATGCTTGGCAGGTCTGCAGGAAACATATCCAGAAAGTCACGGACCACAGGAACTGAGTCAATAGCGGGAGTCTCACCACCGACATCCCTCACAAAGTCCAAATAAGATAAACACCCTTTCTCAACCATGCGTTGAGCCTTCAGGTAAGAAATCACCCTGCTAGGCATATACTCGGAAGAACCTCTCCACTAAACCCTCGGACACCCCGGCATATCTAAGGTCACGGTCTTAGCGTGACAATCAAGAATATCATGGCACGGTGATAACCAATCCATGCCCAATATAACGTCAAAATCGACCATGCTGAGTAACAGTAGGTCCACTTGGGTCTACAGACCCCCAATAGATATAATGCACGACCGATAAACATGGTCCACGATAACAGTATCGCCCACCGGAGTCGACACATGAATAGAGGTGACTAGAGACTCACGGGGAATATCAAGAAAAAGGGCAAAATATCAAGAAACATAAGAATATGTAGAACCAGGGTCAAATAAAGCCAAGGCATCACGGCAACAGACGGAAACAATACTTGCAATCATGGCATCTGAGTCCATAGCATCCGGCCAGTCTGGAAATGCATACAAGCGAGCCTGACCTCCCCCTTCTCGACCTCCCCCTCTAGGGCGGCCTCTGCTTAACTGACCACCACCCCTAGCTGCCTGGCCGGGTGGTGAAGTGACTGGAGCTGAAGTCGAAGGCTGGCCCCTCTACTGAAAAGATCCACCAGAACAGCGGGGACACTGCCTCCACCCATGCCCGAACTCTCCATACTCAAAACAACTCCCTGGAGCTGGAGGCGGGGACTGATAGAAACCCCTAGCACCTGGAAGACTCCTACATAGAGAAACCCTGAACTAGAGGTGCTCGAGCAGCACTCTGAGCTGGGAGGGCACCAAATGAAGTACGGCCTGACAGAGAACCACGGGGACCCTGCCCTTAGGAGGCACCACTATATGCTGGACGGCCTGACCGAGGAGGCCTGAATTAACGGCCCCTACCCTGCTGAAGCTGCCCCCTGAAGGGAGCACCACTGGAACTGCCTAAACCACAAGGCCTCTTGGCCTCCCTCTCCTCTCACTCCATGCGGCAAACGAACTCGATATCTCGAGCTATGTCAACAACCTGCTCGGATGAAGCACCCGACACTCTCTCCCGAGTCATAAGCAACCGAAGCTGATAAGAAAGACCATCCACAAACTTCCTCACCCTCTTCCTATCAGTAGATACAATCTCAAAAGCATACCTAGCCAACTCGGAGAACCTCATCTCCTACTGAGTAACTGATAACTCTCCCTGGCGCAGCTGCTCAAACTACCTGCGCTGCTCCTCTCTGTGGGATTGAGGAACATACTTCTCCAAAAATATCGTGGAGAACTACCGCCAGGTAAGAGGTTCTGAACAAATTGGTCTACACCTTTCGAGCGTCTCCCACCATAAGGCAGCGCCCGCAAACTGAAATGTAGCAAATGATACCCCACTGGTCTCCATGATACCCGCGGTACGCAGTATCCTCTGACACCTATCTAGAAATCCCTGGGCGTCCTCGCCTTCTGTACCACTGAAAGTCCGAGGCTGAAGTCTGCTGAATCTCTCCAACCTGTGTTGCTCGTCCACAAGCATAGCAGGGACCACATAATCCTGGACTGGAGCAACTGACTGAGCTGGGGCTGCTGCTGGTGCCGGAATACCCTGTGCAGCCTGCTTAGGTGCCCGGGCAGCTGGAGTCTGGTTGCCTTCCCCGGCCTGAGCTGTAGTGGCAGTAGAAGACATGGTAACGGCCTGAGCCAAACTAGTGCATACTGTCAACATCTGAGACAGGGTCTCCTGAAGACTCGGAATAACCATAGGCACTGCTGGTGCCTGAGCCTATCCCGCTGGGACACCATCGGCAGGAACCTGATCATGATCGATAGGGGGATCCTGAGGCACTGCCCCGGCTACTGCGCGTGCTGGCCTCGTACCTCTACCACGGCCTCGACCTCTCGCTGGTCTAGCCGGTGACTGGTCACTATGATCGGTGTGGCGTGTCCTCACCATCTGTGAGAGAATAAAACAATGTAAGTTCAGATTTCAAGAATCAATGGATCAGCACGAAAGAGTTCAAGAAAGATAGAAATGTTTCCTAAAAGTTCGGCAGCCTCTCGAAGATAAGTACAGACCTCTCCGTACCGATCCGCAAGACTCTACTAAACCAGCTCATGACTGTTGAGTCCTATGTAACCTAGGGCTCTGATACCAAACTGCCACGACCCCAAATCCTAACAGGTCGTGATGGCGCCTTTCATGAAACTAGGCTAGCCGACCACCGCATGTTCGCAATTTCTTTTGAAAATCTCGTTCAAGTTTCAAGCATTTCATAAAAATATACAGAAAACTTCTTAATACAATATGCCAATATGATACAATACTTCCATCCCCAAAACCCGGAGCTAACATGTCATGAGCATCTAGATAAATAAACTAAAATAAACTATTATGATACAAAACCTTCGAATAAAAGCTAAATACAACAAAACGGGAAAACAAAGATGTTGCGGACTCTGAACAGATACCTCTAAGTCTCGCAGATCCAACTCCGCACAGAATAACTAGTCAATTCCAAAAGTCAGTACGTGCCACATAGTCGTCATCAGACATGTCCGCCTTTCAAAAATCAGTGAGAAATATGTAGTCCGGGGTTCCATACCCTCAGGACAAGATTTATAACCATTACTTACCTCTACCGGGCCACAACACTAGTCCGCAATGCTCTTGCCCCTCGAATTGGCTCATGATTGCTCTGAATCTAGCCAAAACGAGTTTAACATCATCAATATATAACTAAGGAACGCAACCCAATTGAAATCTATCAAATTACACAAAAATCTCGAAATTCGGCCAACCTCGAGCCCTGGGCCCACGTCTCAGAATTTGATAATTTTTACATCATTAAAATCCTCATCCTCCCATGATTCTATACATACCAAAAAACGCTAAAATCAGACCACAATTGCGCACTCAAATCCTCAAAGAGAAATCAATTTTCCCATGCACCCATCTTCCCCAATTTGGGTTTAATTCCAGCAAATTCTGTGGTTTAATCACTTAGGAATTGACATATACATGAGTTATGAAGTTAAAAAACCTTACCTCAAAGTGATTCCCTTCAATTTCCTCTTTAATCCTCTCAAAAGTGCTCCCAACTTCGTCAACAATGGAGGAAATATGAGATAATCCCGCATAACAGGCCTTTTAAAACATTCTGCCCAGCCATTATAGTTTCTTCACAGCGATCGCGAACATTGGCACGCGATCGCGATGCACAGAACAACCAACCAATGCGATCGCAGACCAAAACACGCGATTGCAAAGAACAAATTCTCCACCCCACACACGCGCCTCAAAATAATCTACGCGATCGCACTGCCTATCCTGACCAACCTACGCGATCGCAATCATAACCACGCGATCGCATAGAACAAAATGCCTCTCCCATTATTTTAATCTACGGGATCGCAAACATCCTCACGCGATCGCGTAGAAGGAAACCAGAACCTCACACCAGCAGAAATATGCCTAGCTTTCAAGCCAAGAATTGGTCCGTTAACCACCCGAAACACACCCGATGTCCTCGCGACCTCAACCAAACACACCAACATATCCCATAACATCATTCAAACTTGGTCGAGCCTTTGAAACACCAAAAACAACCCAACAATACCAAAATCACATCAAATTCAAGCCTATGAATTTTGAAACTTCCAGATTTCGCCAACTATGCCGAAACCAACCAAAACACCTCTGATTGACTTGAAATTTTGCGGACATATCCAAAATGACATTACGAACCTGCTCCAACTTCCGGAAATTCCATTCCGACCCTAATAGGCTATTTTCTACTGCCGACCGGAAATCGCCAAAAACGAACTTTCGCCAATTAAGGCCCAATTCTATACTGGACATCACAAAAATATTATGAACACACTCCTAAGTCCCAAATCACCTAATGAAGCTATCCGAGCCATAAAATCTGCATTCCGAGGTCGTTTACCAATAAGTCAACTCTCAATTAAATTTCTCAACTATTAGGCTACTTTAAGAGACTAAATGCCTCAATTCTCACCATAACCACTCCGAACTCAAACCAACTGACCCAACACAACAAAATCAGGCTAACAATATATAAAAAATGCAGAAATGGGGGAAACGGGGTAAATCTCTCGGAACGACCGGCCGGGTCGTTACAACCATAGTCACCTCTTTTGCATCACTTTGTAGTATTGTCTCTCTAAGAACTAGTAAGTGCAGATCATCATACTGACGAGCCTTAATTTGTTTGAATAAAGAACACTGAACCACAACACATGCAAGAACTCGACCGGGCTCTAAAATATCCAACCTTAAAAGTTGGTTAGCTAAGGGCTGAATGTCCAAAGTCAGTTGCCTCTCTACTACTGGAATAAATTCCAAACTACGCATATGTCACGACCCCAATTCCTAAACTGGTCGTGATGGCGCCTATCATGGAACTAGGCTAGCCAATTCTCATTTTTACAGTTTCTTTCCAAAAACCCAACTCATTTTCAAGCATTTCATAAAGTATACAGAATTTGCTAAATCCATTAGGCAAAATAAACAGCTAAATAGTCTAAACCATCCTAAAATCCGGAGTCAACATGTCATGAGCATCTAAGAAAATATGCCAAAAGGTATACTATTATAATACAAAACCTCCGAACGAATAGCTAGATACAACAAAAGAAGGGAACATAGAGATGATGCGGACGCTGAACAACTACCTCTATATCCCGAACTCCGGCTCCACACGGAATAGATGTATAACGCTCGGTATCTGCACCTGAATCTGCAAATAGGGGTAGGGAGTGATGTGAATACGCCAACTCAGTAGTAATGAAAATAAATCAAGTCAAAGCAGCAGGAAACACATAAAATCAATATCATCAATTCACAATATGCACAGCCTTTCTTTCCAACAATATATACATAGATATATGAAATCATCATGCCTTAAAACAAACTTCAAAAAAATCTTTTGAAAAATGTGTTTTTCAACAAATTCAGAAATAAAAATAACCGAAAGATTTAGTGTAAAAATGAAATAAATCATAAGTATCCCCTCGGGCAAAAACATGAATCATAAATCGCCCCTCGGGCAGAACACCACTCAGCACCTCACAGCCACTCAGTATCAGCCCCTCGGGCAACCTCACTATCACGGTTGCCCCCCAATCACTCATCACTCGTCACTCGGCACTCAGCGCTCAGTAGGTACCTGCGCTCACTGGGGGTGTGTACAGACTCTGGAGGGTATCCTTCAGCCCAAGCGCTAATATCAAGCCACCTCGTGGCGTATCATATCCTCACAATTAGGCCCTCAGCCTCACTTAGTAAGAACCTCTCAAAAGCCCCCGGGCGTATCAGTAAAACGGGGTACTCGACCCAAAACATCATTTTTAAATCTCAAAATAGTGTAAATCAGGATGAGTTTCGAAAACAGTTAAGCACAATATGAATAAGTGTAAATCATAAATAAACAGTGAGTAAATAGCAGTAAAAATCCCCCAAAGGGTCTAAACAAGTCTGCACGAGGCCCCAAACATGGCTTATAGCCCAAATATAGCAATAGTCTTTAGAACACAATTTAACGTATGATTTAGAGTAAAATGCGCAACTCAATAGTTTCCACGGGGAGGACCAAGTCCAATCCAAAATGCAGTACGCGCCACATACTCATCATCCGACATGTGCGCCATTCTAAAAAAATAGTGAGAAATATGAAGTCCGGGGTTTCATACCCTCAGGACAAGATTTATAACCATTACTTACCTCTACCGGGCCATAATACTAGTCCGTGATGCTCTTGCCCCTCAAATTGTCTCCCGATTTCTCCGAATCTAACCAAAACCAGATTAACATCATCAATATATGTTAAAGGAACAAACCCAATCGAAAATTATCAATTTATACGAAAATCTCGAAATTCGGCCAAACTCGAGCATCGGGCCCACGTCTCGAAATTCGATAAAATTTTCATCACTAGAATTCTTGTCCTCCCATGATTCTATACATACCAAGAACACTAAAATCAGACCACAATTGCCCACTCAAATCCTCAAAATAAAATTCCAAATTCCATGCACCTTTCTTACCCAAATTTGGGTTTAATTCCAACAATTTTCCGGTTTAATTACTTAGAAAACGACATATAAACAAGTTATGAAGTTGGAAACCTTACCTCCAAGAGAGCCCCTTTGATTTCTTCTTCAAACCCTCTCAATTAGCTCTCAACCCGCTTGACAATGGAGGAAAATGATGAAAACTTTCGCAACAATGGGCTTTAAAACATTCTGCCCAGAACTTAAAATCCCTTTAGTGCGATCGCGACTCTTGCCATGCGATCGTGATGCACAGACCAGCCAACTCAATGCGATCGCATACCACTACACGTGATCGAATAGAAAAACTCTCCACCCCATACACGCACCTCAGAACCTCTACGTGATCGCACCAACACCCACGCGATCGCACTGCTTTACCTGACCAACCTATCCGATCGCAATCCTAACCACGCGATTGCATAGAACAAAATGCCTGCCCCACTCTTTTACTCTACGCGATCACGGATGAATCCATGCGATCGCAGTGAGAAATCACTGCTGCAAAAACACTAGCAACAGACTTCTTGAGCATCCGAAATACACCCGATGCCCCCGGGACCTCAACCAATCCTACCAACACATATCATTATGCAAACTTAGTCGAGCCTTCGAAACACCAAAAACAACACGAAAACATCAAAATTACATCAAATTCAATCCTATGAACCTTGAAACTTATAAATTTCGCCAATTATGCCGAAACCAACCAAACCACCTTCGATTGACCTAAAATTTTGCACACATATCCAAAATGACATTACGAACCAGCTCCAACTTCCAGAATTCCATTCCGACCCCAATAGCCTATTTTCCACTGCAGACCGAAAATCGCCAAAAACTAACTTTCGCCAACTCAAGCCTAATTCTATACCGGACATTAAAATTTAATTCCGAACACACTCCTAAGTCCCAAATCACCTAAAGAAGCTATCCGAGCCATAAAATCCGCATTCCGAGGTAGTTTACCAATAAGACAACTCCCAAATGACTTTTTTCAACTATTAAGCTAATTTAAGAGAAGTGTCTCAATTCTCACCACGATCACTTTGAGCCCGAACCAACTGGCCCAACACAACATAAATAGGCTAAGCGACATATGATAAAGCAGAAACGGGGGAATGGGGCTAATCTCACGGAACGATCGGCCGGGTCGTTACATCCTCCCCATCTTCAACAAAGGTTCGTCCTCGAACGGGTCTAGAAACATACCTGGAGTCTCGAATAAGTGAGGATATCTGTCCCGCATCTCCCGCTCGGTCTCCCAGGTGGTATCCTCCACCGGCTTCCCTCTCCACTAAACTTTCACTGAAGCTATATCCTTAGACCTCAGCTTTCTGACCTGACAACCCAAAATAGCCACTGGCTCTACTTCATATGTCATATCACCCTCGAGTTGAACCGTGTTGAAGTCCAAAACATGAGATGTGTCACCAGCATACTTCCGGAGCATCGAAACATGGAACACCGGATGAATAAGTAAAGTTGGGAGTCAAGGCAAGTCTATAAGCCACCTCCCAAATCCTCGGAAGCACCTCAAATGGCTCAATGAACCTGGGACTCTTGTTTCCCCTCTTCACGAACCGCATAACACCCTTCATGGGTGACACCTTCAGCAACATCTTATCCCAACCACCTCAAAAGACACATCTCGGACCTTCTGGTCCGCATAACTCCTCTGCCTAGACTGCGCCGTGTGAAGCCGCTCCTGAATCAATTTTGCCTTACCCAACGCATCATGACCCAAGTATGTTCCCAATAGTCTAGCCTCACCCGGCTAGAACTAACCAACCGGAGATCTACACCTCCTACCATATAAATCCTCATATGGAGCCATCTGGATACTTGACGGATAACTATTATTATATGTAAACTCCGCGAGTGGTAGAAACTGGTCCCATGAACCCCCAAAATCAATGACACAGGAACGCAACATATCCTCTAAAATCTGAATAGTACGCTCCGACTGCCCGCCGTTCTAAGGATGAAACGGTGTGCTCAACTCAACTTGAGTACCCAACTCTCTCTGTACGGCTCTCCAAAACTGAGATGTGAACGAGTACCTCTGTCAGAAATGATAGAAACTGGAATCCCATGCAATCGTACAATCTCCCTGATATAAATTTCAGCTAACCGCTCCGAAGAATAAGTAGTACCAACATGAATGAAGTGCGCAGACTTGGTCAACCGATCCACAATAACCCATATAGCATCAAACCTCCTCGAAGTCCGTGGGAGTCCAACTATGAAGTCCATGGTGATCTGCTCCCACTTCCACTCCGGAATATCAAATCTCTGAAGCAATCCACCTGGTCTCTGGTGCTCATACTTGACCTGCTGACAGTTGAGACACCGAGCCACAAACTCAACAATATCTTTCTTTATCCGCCTCCACCAATAATGCTGCCTCAAATCCTGATACATCTTTGCGGCACCCAGATGGACGGAATATTGCGAGCTATGGGCTTCAGCCAGAATCAAATCTCGAAGCCCATCTACATTGGCACAGAAATCCGGCCCTGCATCCTCATGACTCTATCATCACCAATAACCACATCCCTGGAATCACCGCGGCAAACCCTGTTATGAAGAACAAGCAAATGTGGATCATCATACTGGCGTGCTCTAATCTGATCATAACGAGAAGACCTGGAGGCTACACAAGCCACTACCCGCGGAGGAAGTGATGGATCCAATCTCACCAACTGACCCACTAAAGCCTGAACATCGAGTGCTAAAGGACGTTCTGCTACTAGAAGGTAGGCTAGACTCCCCAAACTCTCCGCTCTGTGACTCAGTTCATCGGCCACTACATTGGCCTTCCCCGGATGATATAAATTAGTGAGGTCATAATCCTTGAGAAGCTCCAACCACCTCCTCTAATGCAAATTCAGATCCTTCTGCTTAAGCAGATGCTGTAAACTACGGTGATCAGTGAAATCTCACAATGCACTCCATACAAATAATGACGCCAAATCTTCGAGGTGTGAACAATAGCTGCTAGCTCAAGATCGTGCACTGGATAATTCTTCTCGTGCACCTTCAACTGTCTGGACGCGTAGGAAATCACCCTACCGTCCTGCATCAAAATCGCTCCAAGGCCAACTCTCGAGGCATCACAGTAAACTGTATAAACACTTGAACCCATAGGCAAAATCAATATCGGAGTTGTAGTCAAAGCTGACTTGAGCTTCTGAAAGCTCTCCTCGCACCCCTGAGTCCACCTGAATTGAGCTCCCTTCTGGGTCAGTCTGGTCATAGGTGCTGCAATAGATAAAAATCCCTTGACGAAACAGCAATAGTACCCTGCCAAACCAAGGAAACTACGAATCTCGGTAGCTGATGACGGTCTAGGCAAACTCTGCACCGCCTTTACCTTCTTCGGATCCACCTGAATACCCTCACCGGACACCACGTGCCGCAGGAATGCTAGTGAATCAAGCCAGAACTCACATTTCGAAAATTTTGCATACAATCTCTTCTCTCTCAAGGTCTGAAGTACAACTCTAAAATATTGCTCATGATCCTCCGAGATCGGGAATACACCATGATATCGTCAATGAAAACGATGACGAAAGAATCCAGATAAGGACAAAATACACTGTGCATCAAGTGCATAAAGGTTGCTGGGGCATTGGTCAGCCCAAACGACATAACTAGGAACACATAATGATCATATCTAGTCATGAAAGCAGTCTTCGGGATGTCTGGCCCCCGAATCTTAAACTGATGATAACCGGAACGCAAGTCAATCTTGGAAAATACCCTGGCACCCTGCAACTGATCAAACAAGTCATCTATACGAGGAAAGGGATACCGATTCTTCACCGTAACTCTGTTCAGCTGCCGATAATCAATACACATATGCATAGAACCATCCTTCTTCTTTACGAACAACACCAGTGCACCCCACGGTGACACACTAGGCCGAATGAACCCCTTATCTAGGAGTTCCTGAAGCTGCTCCTTTAATTCCTTTAGCTCCGCTGGTGCCATACGATAAGGTGGAATAGAAATAGGTTGGGTGCCTGGCACCAGGTCAATACCAAAATCAATGTCCCTGTCAGGCAGCATGCCCGGCAAGTCTGCAGGAAACACTTCCAGAAAGTCACGGACCACAAGAACTGAATAAATAGCGAGAGTTTCACCACTGACATCCCTCACAAAATATAGATAAGATAAACACCCTTTCTCAACCATGCGCTGAGCCTTCAGGTAGGAAATCACCCAGCTAGGCATATACTTAGAAGAACCTCACAACTCAACTCTCGGCCATCAGGGCATAGCTAAGGTCACGGTCTTAGCGTGACAATCAAGAATAGCATGACACGGATATGACCAATTCATGCCCAATATCACATCAAAATCGACCATGCTGAGTAACAGTAGGTCCACTCGGGTCTCCATACCCCCAATAGATATCACACATGACCGATACACACGGTCCACAACAACAGTATCGCCCACCGGAGTCGACACATGAACAGATGTAACTAAATACTCACGGGCATATTTAGAGAAAGGGCAAAATATGAAGAAACATATGAATATATAGAATCGGGGTCAAATAAAGCCAAAGCATCTCGGCAATGTTGATACCCAATTTTTCTTCAAAATTATTTTCAAGCTTACATATTACTTTTTAAATCATTTCTTATGTGGGTGGTAATTTTCCACAATTTTTTCGTATTTTATATCAACTCAGTTTTCTATTTATTTAGTATTTCTGTATTTAGTAATTATTCATAAATTATATTATAAATAATTTCAAAATGTTTCCCAGATAAATATGTCATTATTAATCATATTGAATTTTATTAGGTTGTAATTATTTCACAAATTAACCAATTAGGCGTTGTTTAACTATAATTACACAAATTTTGCAACTATGACCTAATTGCACATTCATGCTATTTTAATTCGATAATCAGTCATTTTTGTGTTTTAATATTAGCTAATTACCTTAATTTTCATCTATGTGGCATTTATTTAATTTTACAGAATTATTGGCTATTTTAGTAATTATTTATTAGATTTTAGGGGTATTTAACTAATAGCATCATTTTATTTAAAATCTAGCCTATTTTTAAACCCAACCCATCAGATTAAACCAACCCAATACCCAACCCTTCAGCCCAATTAAATACCCAGCCTAGACCCAATTCCATACCTGACCCGACCCAACCCCAAACCAATCTGAGTCGTTGATCAAATTAGACCAACGACCCAGATTCATATTTCCTTAATTAATTCAAACTAACCCCCCCCCCCCCCAACCCCTCTAATTATCACCGACTCATATCTCTCTACTCTCATCTCTCTCTCTCTCTAGTCTCTTCTAGAGACTTCTGTCTCAGCTTCGATGGCTCTTTTCATCTTCTCCGGCCACCCCTCGTCAGAGACTCTGAAACCTCCATCAACCCTGTTTCTCATGGCTCTCTTATGCCGGTGTTGTCATCCCTAATGCCCTCAAAGGGAGAGAACCTGTCTACTTACATCCATGGTGTTCTTGTCTACTTCAAGCCTCCAAAGCTTGATTCCGAGTAGGGTTTATGACCCTCAGGCTCGAGCCAGTGTTGTTCGAGGTCTTTCTCATCTTCTCTGAGGTTTTCTGTGAAACCCTAAGGTTTGAAACTTCTGATTCCTTCATATCTACCCTAGATCTATGCTTGTTACGAGTTATTATGATGTTCCTCAAAGGTCTTCTTGTTTTCTGAAACGACTCATCATTTCTCAAAACCAGGGTTTCAATATTCTTTTAAAACAGTTCTTCCTCTAGTTTCGTAGTATTATTTTTGTGATTTTATTGTGTTTAAGCATTATTCGAGCCGTTCTTTTCTTGTTTGATTACTCTTGATAAAAAAAGCACCGGATTTCTGGGTTCAATATGTGAATTTGAGTTCATTTTATGATGTTCTAACATGACTACTTTTCTTGCGTGTATACTCTATGTTTTTTGTGATTTCTTTCTCTATAATTAGTAATTAGGGTTTCTGAATCTCTATCGCCTCTGCCTAGACTATGATTATCTATGGATTCCTTTAATTATCTTATATGTATCCCTAATTTCGTGATTAGGGGTTTCTGATTTTTGCTCAATATGCTTTACCCCAGTATAAGTTTGCCATTTTTGAATCTCTGAACAAGTATGATTAGTGCTTTAGTGATTTTACACCATACTCTTTACTGATTTTCGAGTATATTCCTTTGAGTAATATTGATTGCTTGATTTTCGAATATTTCCTTAAAATGGTGGTATTTCCCTTTGAGTAACACTGATTTCCTGTGATTTGAAAATTTCTTCACTAATTTTTAGAATCTGAATCATCTCTTGCCTTATTTTTATGAACAAACCTACTGTCAATTAATTCTTATACACTTTTCTTAATTAAAATATTCTGAACCTAGCCTCAATTTCATGTCCCATACTTGTACTATGCTAAGTTATTTCCTTATATGCTATATGTAGTCACATATGGTACCTTTCTTTATTTGTTGTCTGCATAATACCGTTTGAACTTGATTCCTTCAATTAAGGATACCTATACTGATTTTACATTGATTGATACTCAGTCCCTTTTTAAGGGTTAACTTTGATTCCTACCTTATTTACCATCTGTTTTCAAACTACATATACACTACTCTTTCATTAACACAAACACGAACTGATCTGTTCAAAATCTCTCTCTCACAATTAAAAAAAAACTCTCTGCTATCTCTTCTGTGCTAACTACTCCTATTCTAAGTTAGTCGGCTGCAAGCCAAGGCTAACTATTGTGCATCTTCTACTTCCTATTTGTGTTACTGCTTTCTTCACTTCACTGGAATGTTCTAATTTAGATTTCAGTCCTCAAACCAACATGTTTCTACTACTGTTGTAATTCAGTATGCTTCTAATTTGCTTTACTTATTATTCAGCATGTATCTATGATCCTGAACTCCCCTAAACATGTTAAGTTAGGCTTTATTTGTTTATGACCAGCATGTTTCTTTATACTTAGAACCTATTTCTTACATGCTTATGACTGGTACATTAGTTTAATCATGGTCTTAGTTATTTTTAGGAGTTAATCTAACCTAGTACTTACTGTACCCCTAATCCTCTGGACCTTTAGGAGCTTCTGATTGTATGCCTATATGTGTGTTTGCCTGCTACATGTCTGCCCTCACATGCTCTGTATTTGTCCCTCAAATCCCATTACCCCTGTTTGTGATTGTTGGACTATCACTAGTCCTTTGTGTGAGGTTGAACTTCTACTCCAATCAAATTTCCCTCTTCAAAACAGTTTTCTTACTTACCTTTTCTCAAGGCTGTTTTCTTACTTAAATCCTTTTTAAAAAAATAAAAAACACTCTCACATATACTCTTAGAAGTCTAGGTTCTACCCCTTCTGTGTGAGCATTGCCTTGGGACCCTTGGGCTCCCTCTGAACTTTGACACACAGAGGCTCGCCATTCCACACTGCACTTACTCTATTTTGGCTATGTCTGGGTGTGAGCATTGCCCGGGAGCCCCTAAGGTCCTTAGGGAACTTTGACACACCCAGACTATGAAAGGTTATGAAACACCAAAGGCATTGAGGTTTGGAAGTTCTGGGCCTAATTGAAGGCTCCCTATAGAAGTAACTTCTTTGGTTATGTAATTCATAATTCCCGGCCTGTAATAATTTGTAAACAAATATTGGGAATGGATAGCGAAAAGAAGAGGGTAGTTATATAGATTATCCATGTTAATGGGTAGATACTATGCTTATAGGTTTACATTTCATATGTGTGCACTAGAAATTCATGCTTAGGGCTGATTGTATGCAAACATATCATGCATTAGATATCTTGTTCCTTAGGTCCCTGTTTACTGTTTCAGCATCCTATTATGGTATTATCGTTTATCATATAGAAATCATGCTCTAGGATTAAACGTTAATATAAACCTGTTATTCATGTAAACCAGTTCTAGTATCGTTGTATTGTTGTGGTACACCTAGGAATAATTATTAGAATAATAATGTGCTAATAAACGAGTCATCCTCATACTTGTTGCATAGCATGTTCAAATACTGTGACTGTGCATTTAGAAATCCTGCCTAGGAATTCTGCATATCACCCATTATGCATCCCCATGTGTGCATATTAGATATCATGTCTTAGGACCTCATTCAACACCTAGTTTAACTACTGATTGCATGAAAAAAGCCCTAAAAATAGTTTCACTATGTTTTCAAATAACTGGTAATAGTTCTGTATTTTTGCAACACCTAAGTACAACATGTTTAGCAAACTAACTTGTAACAGTCTCTTTAATAATCTTGGTAATTACTAAGTATTATCATACACTTAGGCAAGCCTTAGGTGTTAAATCTATTAAAACTGGAAACATACTCCTTTACACCTGCTGCTTGACTATTAATGGTTATAATCTGTAAAAAACTGATAAAATTCATCCTCTGAAATCAGTAATAAAGTTGCCTCACTATTGCATTATCACCTAGATATCATGCCTTAGGTTCTGAAGTTAATAAGGCCTTACTTGTGGTTGAGTCGTGCTAATCATATGCATAATCTGTGGAGGAATACTTGGGCTTCGTATCTGCTCTTATTTATTTTCCCCTTATCTGAATTACTAATTGTCGTTGTTTGTCACTTAGAATCTTGTCTTTTAAACGTAGGGGTCAACCTAGTACTTCCTTTTAGGATATTAGTCATATCCTTCTCCAGGACAGATAGGATAGGACGGGTAATAGCACGCAATAGAGTCTGTGACCAACACAAGCTTTAACTACCTTCACAGGGTGGGAAGAGTAGAATATGGATACGATGACCGGTGCGCTAATACCACGTGTAGACCCTCTTCGAGGAGTGATTAACGGGTATTGCGTTGATGTGATCCATGTTATTATAAACCTAGGACACCTTTATACGCTAGATCCTAATCTTCTTTACTATTTTGTAAACATCTATATGCCTAAGACTTAAATCCCCTTTTATTTGAGCCTTTACTTGTTATTTGCTAGTTGTACAAATTCGCGAAACCATTTGGCCGGGAACCACACTTGTGGACCCTGAGGGGTGCCAAACACCTTCCCCTTAGGATAATTTCAAGACCTTACCCAAATCTCTGGTTAGCAACGTAGTTATAATTGAACCCCTTAGCTACCCTAACACACCGTTAAAATCGTTAGGTGGCGACTCTTCAAAATATACAAACCCCTTTCCCAAAAGGAAAGAGTTGTCCCAACCAATGTCATAAACCTGATATTCCACGAGGAAGAAAAAGGGGAGCGCGACAGAATGGCGACTCTACTGGGGATATCCAGGCTTTTACCATTTCAAATTGTTTCATGAATTTGTGCCTTTATTTTAAATACTTGCACCCTTTCCTATTCCCTTTACATGCAATTAATTTTTTACTTCCGGTATTTACTTTTCTTCAAAAACGTAACTGACATGTCTCTTTGTTTCATTACTACCGTTTTTACCACTTTCTTTAACATTCAAATACGTGACAACTTGTTTTAATACTTATTGCATAAATCATGCTCAGCATTCATACTCCACTTGTTCCAAACAAAAAACTATAGCAACGCTTGATGAGTGGTTGCGCCCTTCCAATATTATCACTCACTAAATTCGAAAAGGCTTATTTGCGGTAAAACTAGTCGATCAGTGGTGCGGTCAATGGTTCCGTGCCTTTCCCCCTTGAGTTGTCCGCTCAAGGGTACCGGTCTAAAACCCCATAGAAACCTTACTCTGTTGCATTGTTGCATTCATCATGGTCAAACCTAGTCAAGCTAAAGTGTCGTCTGCACGATAGATTTTAAGATAGCCTTATCCAAATGTCTACCGGGTTTCCCTAAACCTAAACGGACGCCCTCACGTTCTGTGCATTTATTTGGAGAACTAAATGCTTCCTGCTAATTATTGATGATAAATAGTCAAGTCCAGTGGGTGTAAGGGCCTAACTTTATTTGCTTTGCAGAAAAAATAAGGCACGAAGTCCTCAGATTTGGCATGGTCTCCAACATCCACCCAAAACTGTTGAGTTGGTAGAAGGATCTGGATTCTAGCGACAAAGCTATCGTTAGGAAAAACTTGGGTAACCTACCGTCTCTCCTAGAAATCCAGCCCAACAAAATGATAGTAGAGGCTGCTACCCTGTTCTGGGATCGTGAAAGGTCCATGTTCCTCTTTGGGAACATCGAAATGGCACCTTTGATAGAAGAGATAGGAGGGCTGGCTAACCTAGTATGGGAAACTCAGGGGTTGTTGATGCCTGAGAACCGCACAGGCAAAAGTTTCCTCAAAATGATGGGTCTGAAAAATGACGTGGAACTGGTATGTTTGGAGGAATAGTACATTCCTTTTGACTACTTGTACGAAAGGTATGGATACAACAAATCATACCGTACCTAACATGATGAGTTTGCTATCACCTCTCTAGGACACGTCCATCGCCGAGTGTTCGTATTTATAGTTTGCTTTTTGGGTCTGATCGTGTTCCCGATGAAGAACAAAAGGATCCATACCATGCTAGCCATGGTAACTAAGACCATAATGGAAGGGGTAAATGGTCAATATTTCAGCATTGTGCCCATGATCGTTGCAGACATATATCGGGCCTTAGAAAGGTCTCAACAAGGATCAAAGCATTTCGAAGGTTGCAATTTATTACTTTAACTCTGGCTCATGGAACATCTCCAAAAGGGAGAATATCGATAGGACATTCACCGCAGAATGTGGGAAGACCACATCGCTTTCCATCGCCCAAAGCGAATGAATCCCTGACATGTTCGCTCAACCTGAAAATGATGAGGGATGGGTTGAGCTTTTTGATAACTTGACTAAAGAGCAGGTTCAAAGGATGTTCGAATGGTTTCCAACGGATGAGTTCATCGTTCGATCTCGAGACACGTCATTTCTAATACTGATTGGTCTAAGGGGGACATACCCTTACGTCCCTCTTCGAGTTATGAGGCAAGCAGGAAGGAAGCAAGTCATCCCTAGGGTCGAGAAGATTAGCCATCTTCGAGCTGAATTTCAAAATAATGACAGTCCTCACAAGTGCCAAGCTCAGCACCTGTGGCACTACAAGGTTATACTTGAGAAACACATCATCGAGCCAGACAGGTATCACGCTGGTTGTACCCTTTTCTATCTTGGTTGGTTAGAAGAGGATCTTGATGGTCTGAGCAAGTCGGGGTACGTACGAGGTCACATGGTTATAGATGAAAGGGCCGAGGCATAAGTCAAATACAACCAACTGCCCAAAAGGATACGGGAAAGTGAGGATGACCACCACAAGATACATGAGTCAAACAAAAAACTGATTCAGCAATGGAAGGACATGGCAATCAACGCTAACAAAAGGCTGGGGTACTTGGAACGATGTATAATTGAGCTGGAAGAAAAGTTCATCAAAAGAATCGAAGATTGCCAAAAGGCTGAGGGAGCCGCAGGGGGATACCTAGCCAGAACCTACCTGCTGCTGGGACTTCACGAGCTGGGAAAGCTGCTCGAAGGAAGCAAGAATGTTGAGTCTAGGGAAGGTCCTTCTAGGACCAAGTAGATAGGAGTGTCTTTATTTTTCTATCAATGTAATAAGGCCAATGGCCACTAGTGACTTCTATTTTTTCATATATCATTTTGGGATTTGTCTATTTTTCTTATAAATAAAATAAGGCATTTAGCATTTTAAGTTCTCCAAATCAACTTGTCGCTAGGACTACCTCGTGCACAAAGAGGTTCCCAACTTAGGACACGCTTTCATTTTCGCATTATGTGTTTAAATACTGCAATACTCTTTTCATGATCCTCACTTACTTGGTTACCTTTTGTTTAATTTTTTTCTTACTCCCCTCCCCAAAGGTTAGTTCGTGCATTCTGGCATCATCAGCCTATCGCACCAGATCTAAGGGCCCTCCACCTACTCCTCCTCCTAGTCCTCCTAAGGGCAAAGACAAAGGCAAAAGTAAGATGGAAGAGTCCAGCGGCACCAGAAAGGAGAATATTATTGAACGGGTAGAGGCCACTGATGGCCGAGGTATTCAGGTCCTGCATGAGAACATGTCACTACTTGAACAGAAATTGTTGAAGTTTCAGAAAGAACTCGATCAAGTCCGGAATCTGGCCAATTTGTCATTTTCCCTCAACGTCCCTGACATTAACCTTCCAAATGCTCAAAACCCCGCACCTCCACAAAATATTCCAAGAAAGCAAATCATCTCGCACCTCACCATCACACCACTCCCCCAAAGAACCAAACTCTCCCGACACAGTGCAATGCTTGCCACACCTCAAATAACACTCCACTACACATCCCAGAACCTCAAAACCCCACAAAAGACCATTTCCACACCTATAACAATCCCATCTATGTGGACACCATGACCCACTCCACTCCGCCTATCCCACAGGCATCCGAGTCTGACGAAAAGGATTTACTTATCAGGAACCTGGCCGAGGAGCTTAGCAAACTGACCGTGCCGAGTCTAGGGTGTTGAAGGAACCAAGGGGATTGAAGGGTTGAATTATGAAGAATTTTGTATCCAACCTGATGTCGAATTGCCCGAGGGGTACAAACCTCCAAAGTTTGAAATGTTTGACGGTACCGTTGATCCAAGAGTCCATCTGGGGACCTATTGCGACAAATTGGTTGGCGTGGGAAAGGATGAAAGAATCCACATGAAGCTGTTCATAAGGAGTTTGAAGGGAGACGCACCGTCTTGGTACATCAGCCAAGACACCAAGAAATGGTCAAACTGAGTAAGCATGGCGTCTAATTTTATGGACAGGTTTAGATTCAACATCGCACCAGATGTGTTCTACATTCAAAATTTGAAGAAGAAACCTACAGAAACCTTTCGCGAGTATGCTACTCACTGGAGGTCCGAAGCTGCTAAAGTCATACCTGCTCTAGAGGAAGAACAGATGAACAATTTCTTTGTCCGGGCTCAGGACCCGCAGTATTATGAACGGTTAATGATGGTTGAGGGCCACAATTTCTCTAACATCATCAAATTGGGTGAGCGGATTGAAGAAGGTATTAAAAGCGGTACGGTTACAAATTTTGAAGCCTTGCAAGCCACTAACAAGGCTCTACAGTCCGGTGGTGTGTCTAAGAAGAGAGACGTGCGAGCCGTAATGGTTGCAGAAAGAACCAAGTCACCACTCAAATACTAAAATCCAACACCTCCACTCACATATCATCCAACCCCGAATTACCAAGCACCCTCACCAAATTACCAAAATCCACCACCTTCCTACCAAGCTCCACCACCCACATATCAACCTACTTCGCCCAGATATCCACAACCCGCTCCTATCCACCACACTTATAATTCCCAGCCATCACATTACCAATCACCCCCTGCACGCCAAAACTTCCCTAAACCTCGTCCCAATTTTGATCGCCTCCCTCCAAAGAAATACACCGCCATAGCCGAGCCCATTGACTAGTTGTATGAGAACCTCAAAGTTGTTAGTTATGTCACACCTATCCCTGATGCCACCCCTGAGAAACCTTCTCAATGGGTTAACCGAAACAAATCTTATGCATACCATTCCGGCATGAAAGGACACACCATCAAAGAATGCCGCTCTCTGAAGGAAAATATACAGGCTCTCATTGACAACAAGATTATTGTGGCAAAAGACCTCGCTCCAAACGTCCTCGACAATCCTCTTCTAGAACATAAGAGTAGAGGTATCCATATGATTCAAACAGAAGATGATTGGGATCCCGAGAGGTCAATCGGGTTGATCGTAGAAGGCGATGGCCCAAAGAAACCCGCAGTCACTCTCAAATCGATCATAGTCCAGATTCAGCCATTTGAGACCGCTAAGATGAATATGTCTATACCGTTTGAGTTTGAAGCAGCGCCACCTGCAAAGTAACCAGTGCCAATTGAAGTTGAGTTTGTATCTCCAGCAAATGCACCAGCATCATTCGAGGTCACGGTCTTGCCACCCCGAACACACATTTTGTTTGAAGTAAGGATGGCTGCACCAATTCTGGTCGCAATGTCAACCATGCCACACTTCTATTCAAACGCTATCCCTTGGGACTACACAGCCGAGGCGAGAAGGAAAGGCAAGGCCAGGTCTGAGGAAGCAGTCGCAGCACAGGTTATGACAAGAACTGGTAGAGTCTCCACCCCTGAGCATCTAGCCGAGTAAAGCAAGCAGGCTGCCAATTGGCCTCCCTTTATCAAAAAAGGTCCTGATGAACTTTGGAGAAAGGTACAGGCTAAGGAGTATTCAGTCATCGACCAGCTGAACAAGACACCGGCATAGATATCCATCCTCTCTCAGCTGCAGAATTCCGAAACACACAGAAATGCTTTGTTAAAGTGATGAGTGAAGCATATGTGCCAAACAACATCACTAGTGGGGAAATGGCCAATATGTTAGGCCAGGTACTAGAGAGTCATAAAATCACTTTTCATGAGGACAAGCTACCACCTGAAGGATTGGGGCACAACAAAGCACTGCACATCACTGTGCAATGCGAAGATCATTTCATCACAAGAATCTTGATCGATGGAGGTTCCAACCCTAACATTTGTCTGTTGATAACACTCAAGAAATTGGGTAAAGGGATACATGAGATAAGGTATGGGGCGATCAATGTGAAAGCCTTCGACGGTTCTCAAAGGTCCACCATGGGGGAGATCAGTCTATGTGTGCAGAAGGGAGCGACTTGGTTCGAAGTGGATTTCCAGGTGATAGATCTGTCAGCATCCTACAACCTGTTGTTGGGACGACCCTAGATTCATATTGCTGGGGCCGTAGCATCAACGCTACATCAGGGGGTAAAATTCGAGTGGAACCACTAAGAGGTGATTGTTCATGGTGACGGTAGCAACCCCATTTATAGTCGTCAAACTATTCCATGATTTACGGAAAAAGGAAGATAGGTAGAGGAACTTACCACCATATTGAACGGGTCAATGCTATCGACAAGGACAAGTGGTGGGGCAACAAGATTGAGAGCATCCTGAACTAGAGAGGATATGAACCAGGCAAAGGGCTCGGTAAGAACCTCCAAGGGATCACGAAGCCCATAAAGCTCAAGGAACATGGAACCACTTTTGGTCTAGGGTATGATTACACTTGGCAGGAATTCAACGACTGGTCTCCACCTTGGCTCGGTCCCTATTACCCTTTCAAGCAGGCCGACACTATTTACGGTTCAGACGAGGAAGAAGCACTTGCAGCAATGAGGAGTTTGCTCCTAGAGGATGAAGATATGGATTGTTGTGTTGTTCTCGAGGGGGAGGGGGAGGGGGAGCAAGGCCTTTCCATACAGACTGTAATCAAGGGGACATATCTCAAGAACTGGTCTATCAAGACAACCAAAGCCCGACGAGCCTCGGGGTAGCAAGGCTAAAACAAGCATTATTTACTATTTTATTTACTAAATGATTTTCCTTTTCCTGCATTTCTCAATTTCTGCAATAAAGATCTTCAATGTTCAAAACAGTTATTCAATCTATCAAAGCATTTTCTAAATTTCTCTTACGAATCTGATATTTATTGCTATTGTTTTCTCTCATTACTTTATTTATACAACATTACTATTACCTATCTTGATGAACCGATGACTATGACATGCAACAAGACAACGCAGCAAACGGACGTAGATTCAGAAGATGATGACATACCTAACGAGATCGTCAAAAAAGTTGAGAATTTTGAGAAAAGACCTAAGTCCAACCTGCACGAGACTGAAAGCATCAACCTGTGAGATTCAGAAAACATCAAGAAGATACTAAGAAAGATGATAGAAAGGCACAAGCAGTGGCACGAGAAGTTATCGTTTGCCTTATTGGGATATCGCACCATAGTTTGCACCTCAACAGGGGCAACTCCTTATATGCTAGTTTATGGTACTGAGGCTGTTATTCCTGCCGAAGTTGAGATTCCATCTCTAAGAATTATACAAGAAGCTGAGCTCAGCGATGCAGAATGGGTAAAGAAGCCGTTATGAGCAACTAGCGCTCATAGACAGAAAGAGAATGAATGCAGTCTATCATGGTCAACTCTGTCAAAATAGAATGTCCAAAGCCTTTAACAAGAAAGTCAAGCCGAGACAGTTCACACCAGGGCAACTGGTGCTGAAGAAGATCTTTCCATATCAAGATGAAGCCAAAGGGAAGTTCTCTCCCAACTGGCAAGGTTCGTACATGGTTTATAGAGTGCTGACAGAAGGAGGACTCATACTTGCAGAAATGGACGGAGAAGTTTGGCCAAAACCGATCAATTCTGATGCAGTCAAGCGCTACTATGTGTAATCTTTATGCTTTCTCAGTGATGTAATTTGAACTACCCCTGACCTGATTCCTGTTTAAGAGGGAATATGTAGGCAGCCCTATGGGTTCAGTCACAATTCAATAAAAATCTATTTTTCCCTGCAATTGGAAACTGGGACAGAATTTTGAGAGGGCCCTCATAAATTCTGAAGCAAGTAACAGTCCACAAGCATTCACCCAGCCAACTGGGGCAGAATTTCGAGGAGGACCCTCAAAATTCTGAAGCAAGTTCAGCTAATCGTCGCACGAGCAGCAGTTAGAGGCGTCCACTCAGAAAGCAGGGGCATAATTTTGAGGAGGACCCTCAAAATTCCGAAGCAGGAGAGGTCGCAATGTCTCAAGCAGTGTCATGTCGTCGGTTCATCTGAAACTATTTTAGATTATATATTATACTATTAAAAATCATGCATATTTATTTTTTTGAAGAATCTTGTTTAGAGAACTCTACCACAATGACACAGACAGTATCATCATGATCAAGCTAACGAGCCAAGCAGGGCCAGCATGAATGCGAACTAACCTTTCCCCTTTACTAAACTCACGAATTTTCTTTGGATGCAGGCACATAAGTGCAAAAGCCCCGAAATATATTATCTGCTCGAAGGACAGACATCGTTCCTCAGACTCGTCATGCCAACACTTATTATCAGCACAAACAACGCTTCACTATCACAATGCTCTACCGCAATTTAACACTAACTAAGAATTTATATTGTCCTCCCTTAAATATTGCATAAGGCTACCGTTATGTCTTCAGAGACTAAACGTTGTCTCCATCTGCATTC
Organism: Nicotiana paniculata; assembly: GCA_005239505.1. Lineage (NCBI taxonomy): Eukaryota > Viridiplantae > Streptophyta > Magnoliopsida > Solanales > Solanaceae > Nicotiana > Nicotiana paniculata. Next base: position 130,092 of record ML332751.1, read on the forward strand.
ACATATTGCATAAGGCTACCTTTCTGCCTTCCGAGGTTAAACGCTACCTCCATCTGTATCTGCATTGCATAACGCTACTATTCGGACTTCCGAGACTAAAAATTGTCTCCATCTGCATCTATTCCTGCATAAGGCTACCGTTCTGCTTTCCGAGACTAAACGCTGTCTCCATCTACATTCGCATATTGCATAAGGCTACCTTTCTGCCTTCCGAGGTTAAACGCTACCTCCATCTGCATCTGCATTGCATAAGGCTACTATTCTGCCTTCCAAGACTAAACGATGTCTCCATCTGCATCTATTCCTGCATAAGGCTACCATTCTGCCTTCGGAGGTGAAACGCTACCTCTATCTACATCTATTCCTGCATAAGGCTACCATTCTACCTTCTGAGGTTAAACACTACCTCCATCTGCATCTGCATTGCATAAGGCTACCTTTTCTACCTTCTGAGGTTAAACGCTACCTCCATCTGCATCTATTCATGCATAAGGCTACCATTCTGCCTTCCGAGGTTAAACGCTACCTCCATCTGCATATGCATTTCATAAGGCTACCTTTCTGCCTTCCGAGGTTAAACGCTACCTCCATCTGCATATGCATTTCATAAGGCTACCTTTCTGCCTTCCGAGGTTAAACGCTACCTCCATCTGCATCTGCATTGCATAAAGGCTACCTTTTTGCCTTCTGAGGTTAAACGCTACCTCCATCTGCATCTGCATTGCATAAGGATACCTTTCTGCCTTCCGAGACTAAACGATGTCTCCCATTTACTTTTCAAAAGCAACCCCTGTCTCTATCATTCACTTTCCTATTGGGCTAAGCTCTGCCCTTTTTAATTCACAAGACTAAACTCTGTCTTGTCAGCATCATGCCATTGCATCTTCATGGGATGAAATATCGCCAACTTATCCAAAGGCGTCATCGTTCGCAGGCACCATCTCCATAGCCCGAGAACACCATGTCATGGCCTGAGGATCCCTTTTTATCATCTTGCATATCATTATTCAAAGGCATCATGGTTCGGAGGCACCATCTTCATGGCCCGAGAACATCATTTCATGGACTACGAATCCTGCATCAAGCAAATCATGGCCCAGGACATCATGGTCTAAGGAAATCATCCTTAACCGTCCAAAGACAATATTCATAGTCCAACGGGAATTCGCATCATGTTTAAATTATGTATGATATATGCTTGTTATTCATTTGCAGGTAATCCGGCTAGCAACATCTATCCAGGCAGGAGCGGTCCGGCTCCAGTTCTCCTAACTATCCAATAAGTCGCTTGATCACCCAACCCTGCACTTTGCGTCCGTCCTTGTAAAACTTTATTTAATATTTTTGTATTCAGTAATGATTCATAAATTATATTATAAATAATTTCAAAATGTTTCCCAGCTAAATATGTCATTTTTAATAATATTTAATTTTATTATGTTCTAATTATTTCATAAATTAACCAATTAGCAACTGTTTAACTATAATTACACAAATTTTACAACTATGGCCTAATTGCGCATTCATGATATTTTAATTCGATAATCAGTCATTTTTGTGTTTTAATATTAGCTAGTTACCTTAATTTTCATCTATGTGGCAATAATTTCACTTTTACATAATTATTGGCTATTTTAGTAATTATTTATTTGATTTTAGGGGTGTTAACTAATAGCCCCATTTTATTTAAAATCTAGCCTATTTTTAAACTCAACCAATCAGATTAAACCAACCCAATACCCAACCCTTCAGCCCAATTAAATACCCGGCCCAGAACCAATTTCATACCTGACCCAACCCGAAACCAATCTGAGTCGTTGGTCAAATTAGATCAACGGCCCAGATTCTTATTTCTTTAATTAATTCAAACTAAACCCCCCGCCCAACCCCTCTCATTATCACCGACTCACATCTCTCTACTGTCATCTCTCTCTCTCTCTCTCTCTAGTCTCTTTTAGAGACTTCTGTCTCTTCAGCTTCGATGGCTCTCTTCATCTTCTCCGGCCACCCCTCGCCGGAGACTTTGAAACCTCCATCCCCCCTACTTCTCATGGCTCTCTTATGTCGGTGTTGTCATCCCTAAGGCCCTCAAAAGGCCAGAACCTGTCTACTTACACCCATGGTGTTGCTGTCTACTACAAGCCTCCAAAGCTTGAATCCGAGTAGGGTTTATGAGCCAGAGGATCGAGCCAGTGTTGTTCGAGGTCTTTCTCATCTTTTCTGTGGTTTTCTGTGAAACCCTAAGGTTTGAAACTTCCGATTCCTTCAGATCTACCCTAGATATGTGCTTGTCACGAGTTATTATGATGTTTCCCTCAAAGATCTTCTTGTTTTCTGAAACGACTCTTCATTTCTCAAAACTAGGGTTTCAATATTCTTTTTATAGATTCCTTTAATTATCTGCTATTTTTCTAATATGTATCCCTAATTTCGTGATTAGGATTTCTGATTTTTGCTCAATATGTGTTACTCCAGTATAGTTTTACCATTTTTGAATCTCTGAACAAGTATGATTAGTGCTTTATTAATTTTACACCATACTCTTTACTGATTTTCGAGTATTTTTCTTTTGAGTAATATTGATTGCCTGATTTTCGTTCCTTAAAATGGTGGTATTTCCCTTTGAGTAACACTGATTTCTTGTGATTTGAAATTTTCCTCACTAATTTTTAGCATCTGAATCATCTCTTGCCTTATTTTTATGAATAAACATGTTGCCAATTAATTCTTATACACTTTCCTTAATTGAAATATTCTGAATCTAGCCTCAATTGCATGTCCCATACTTGTACTATGCTAAGTTATTTCCTTATATGCTATATGCAGTCACATATGGTACCTTTCCTTATTTGTTGTATGCATAATACCGTTTGAACTTGATTCCTTCAATTAAGGGATATCTATACTGATTTTACATTGATTAATACTCAGTCCCTTAATTAAGGGTTAACTTTGATTCCTACCTTATTTACCATTTGTTTTCAAATTACATATACATTACTCTTTCATTAACACAAACACGAACTGATCTGTTCAAAATCTCTCTCTCACAACTAAAAAAACTCTCTACTATCTCTTCTGTGCTAACTACTCCTATTCTAAGTTAGCCGGCTGTAAGCCAAGGCTAACTATTGTGCATCTCCTACTTCCTGTTTATGTTACTGCTTTCTTCACTTCACTGGTATGTTTTAATTTAGATTTCAGTCCTCAAACCAACATGTTTGTACTACTGTTGTAATTCAGTATGCTTCTAATTTGCTTTTACTTATTATTCAGCATATATCTAGGATCCGGAACTCCCCTCTGCATGTTAAGTTTGGCTTTATTTGTTTATGACCAACATGTTTCTGTATACTTAGCACCTACTTCTTACAGGCCTATGACTGGTACATTAGTTTAATCATGGTCTTAGTTGTTTTAAGGAGTTAATCTAACCTAGTACTTTATTGTACCCCTAATCCTCTGGACCCTTAGGAGCTTCTGATTGTATGCATATATATGTGTCTTCCTGCTACATGTCTGCCCTCAAATGTTGTGTATTTGTCCCTCAAATCCCATTACCCATGTTTGTGACTGTTGAACTATCCTTGGTCCTTTGTGTGAGGTTGAACTTCTATTCCAATAAAATTTCCCTCTTCCAAACTATTTTCCTACTTACCTTTTCTCAAGTTGTTTTCTTACTTAAATCCTTTTAAAAAAATAAAGAGCACTCTCACATATACTCTTAGAAGGCCAGGTTCTGCCCCTTCTGTGTGAGCATTGCCTTGGGACCCTTGAGCTCCTACTGAACTTTGACACACAGAGGCTCGCCATTCCACACTGCACTTACTCTATTTTGGCTATGTCTGGGTGTGAGCATTTCCCGGGAGTCCCTGAGATCCTTAGGGAACTTTGACACACCTAGACTATGAAAGGTTACGAAACACCAAAGGCATTGAGGTTTAGAAGATCTGGGCCTAATTGAAGGCTCCCTATAGAAGTAACTTCTTTGGTTATGTAATTCTTAATTCCCGGCCTGCAATAATTTGTAAACAAATATTTTGGAATGGATAGTGAAAAGGGCAGGGTAGTTATATAGATTATCCATGTTAAACGGTAGATAACATGCTTCTAGGTTTACATTTCTTACGTGTGCACTAGAAATTCATGCTTAGGGCTGATTGTATGCAAGAATATCATGTATTAGATATCCTGTTCCTTAGGTCCATGTTTACTGTTTCAGCATCCTTTATAGTATTATCGTTTATCGTATAGAAATCATGCTCTAGGATTAAACGTTATTATAAACTTGCTATTCATGTAAACTAGTTCTAATATCGTTGTAATGTTGTGGTACACCTAAGAATCATGCTTAGGATAATAATGTGCTAATAAACGAGTCATCCTCACGCTTGTTGCATAGCATGTTTAAATACTGTGAATTTATGCATTTAGTAATCCTGCCTAGGAATTCTGCATATCACCCATTCTGCATCCCCATGTGTGCATATTAGATATCATGTCTTAGGACCTCATTCAACACCTAGTTTAAAAAGGCCCTAAAAATAGTTTCACTATGTTTTCAAACAAGTGGTAATAGTTCTGTATTTTTGCAACACCTAAGTACAACATGTTTAGGAACACTAACTTGTAACAGTCTCTTTAATAATATGGGTAATTATTGAGTATTGTCATATACTTAGGCAACCCTTAGGTGTTAAATCTATTAAAACTGGAAACATACTCCTTTATACGTGCTGCTTGACTATTAATGGTTATAATCAGTAAGAAACTGATAAAATTCATTCTCTGAAATCAGTAAAAAAGCTGCCTCACTATTGCACTCTCACCAAGATATCATGCCTTACGTTCTGAAGTTAATAAGGCCTTACTTGTGGTTGAGTCGTGCTAATCATGTGCATAATCTGTGGAGGAATACTTGGGCCTCGTATCTGCTCTTATTTGTTTTCCCCTTATCTGAAGTCCTAATTGTCGTTGTTTCTCGCTTAGAATCTTTTCCTTTAAACCTAGGGGTCAACCTAATACTTCCTTTTAGGATAGTAGTCCTAGCCTCCTCCAGGACAGATAGGATGGGACGGGTAATAGCACGCAATAGAGTCTGTGATCAACATACGCTTTAATTACCTTCACGGGGTGGGAAGGGTAAAATATGGATATGATGACCAGTGCGCTAATACCACGTGTAGCCCTTCTTCAAGGAGTGATTACCGGGTATTGCATTGATGTGATCCATGTTATTATAAACCTAGGACACCTTTATATGCTAGCTCGTAATCTTCTTTACTATTTTCTAAACATCTATATGCTTAAGACTTAAATCCTTTTTTATTTGACCCTTTGTTATTTTCTAGTTGTACAAATTCACGAAGCCATTTGGACGGGAACCACACTTGTGGATCCTGAGGGGCGCCTAACATCTTCCCTTTAGGATAATTTCAAGCCCTTACCCAAATCTCTAGTTAGCAACGTAGTTATAATTGAATCCTTTTGGTGCCCTAACGCACTGTTAAAATTGTTAGGTGGCGACTCTTAAAAATATGCAAACCCCTTTCCCAAAAGGAAAGACTTGACCCAACCAATGTCATAAACCTGATATTCCGCGAGGAAGAAAAAGGGGGTACGACACGCAACAGACTGAGACAATACCTGCTATCACTGCTTCGGAGGCCATAGCATCTGGCCTGGCTGGAAATGCATACATACGGGCCTGACCTCCACCTTCTCAACCTCTAGAGTGGCCTCTAGCTGACTGACTACCACCCCTGGCTGTCTGGGCGGGTGGTGAAGTAATTGGAGCTAAATTCGAGGGCTGGCCCCTCTGCTGAGAAGAACAATCGGGACGACAGGGACACTGCCTCCACATGTTCCCAAACTCTCCACACTCAAAACAACTCCCTGGAGCTGGAGGTGGGGTCTGGTAGAAACCCCTGGCACCATGATTGCCACTAGAACACTCACGCATAGAAGAACTCTGAACTGGTTGTGCTCGAGTTGCACTCTGAGCTGGGAGGGCACCGAATGAAGTACGGCCTAGCTGAGAACCACGGGGACCATGCTCGGAAGATGCACCACTATAAGCTAGACGGACTGACTGAGGAGGCCTGAATGAACGGCCTCTACCATACTGAAACTATCCCTATAGGGAGTGCCACTAGAAATTCCCGATCCACGAGGCCTCTTGGCCTCCCTCTCATCCCGCTCCTTGCGGCGAACCGACTCAATATCTCGAGCAATGTCAACAACATGCTCGAACGTAGCATCTGAGACTCTCTCCCGAGTCATAAATAGGCGGAGATGATAAGTGAGGCCATCCACGAACCTCCTAACACTCTCCCTATCAGTAGGGACCATCTCGGTAGCATGGCGAGCCAACTCCAAAAATCGCATCTCATACTGCATCACTAATAGCTCCCCCTGACACAGCTGCTCAAAAAGCCTGCACTGCTCCTCCATGTGTGACTGGGGTACATACTTCTCCAAAAAGATAGTGGAGAACTGCTGCCAGGTGAGGGGTACTGAACCAACAGGCCTACGCCTCTCAAAGGACTCCCACCAAGTGAAAGCAGCGCCAGAAAACTGAAATGAAGCAAATGAGACCCCACTAGTCTCCAAAATCCCAACAGTACGCAACATCCTCTAACACTTATCCAGAAAACCCTGGGCATCCTCGCCCTCAGCACCACTAAATGTCGGAGGCTGTAGTCTACTAAATCTCTCCAGTCTACGTTGCTCGTCCTCTAGAATAACCGGACCCACGAAGTTCCGAACTAGAGCAACTGCCTGGGCTGGATCCGCCCCCGGTATCTGATGGCCCAGAGTACCCTGCTCAGGCATCCGGGCAACTGGAGTCTGGCTTCCTCCCCCGGCCTGAGAAGTAGCGGCAACTGCCTGATCAAGGGTGGTACACACCGTCAAGATCTGGTCCAAGGTCTCCTGAAGACCTGGAATAACAATAGGCACTGCCGCTGCCTGAGCCTGTCCCGCTGGAGTATCTGTGGCGGGAATCAGACCCCGAATAGTAGGGGCATCAACTGGCACTGTCATGGCTGCCACACGGGCTGGACCCCTCAGTAAAACGAGGTACTCGACCCAAAACATCATTTTTAAATCTCAAAATAGTGTAAATCAAGCTGAGTTTCGAAATAAGTTAAGCACAATATGACTGAGTGTAAATCATAAATAAACAGTGAGGAAATAGCAGTAAAAACCCCCTAAGGGGTCTAAAAAAGTCGGCACGAGGCCCCAAACATGGCTTATAGCCCAAATATAGCAATAGTCTTTAGAACACAATTTAACATATGATTTAGAGTAAAATACGCAACTCAATATTTGTTGCGGAGAGGACCAAGTCCAATACAAAAAGCAGTGCGTTCCACATACTCGTCATCCAACATGTGCGCCATTCTAAAAGATAGTGAGAAATGTGAAGTCCGGGGTTTCATACCCTCAGGACAAGATTTATAACCATTACTTACCTCTACCGGGCCACAATACTAGTCCGCGATGCTCTTGACCCTCAAATTGGGTCCCGATTGCTCCGAGGCTAACCAAAACCAGATTAACATCATCAATATACACTAAAGGAACACAGCCCGATCGAAAACTATCAATTTATACAAAAATCTCAAAATTCGGCCAAACCCGAGCCCCGGGCCCACGTCTCGAAATTCGATAAAATTTAATTCACTAGAATCCTCTTCCTCCCACGATTATATACATACCAAGAACACTAAAATCGGACCACAATTGCCCACTCAAATCCTCAAAAGAAAATTCCAAATTCCATGCACCTTTCTTCCCCAAATTTGGGTTTAATTCCAACAATTTTCCGGTTTAATTACTTTGAAAATGACATATAAACGAGTTATGAAGTTGGAAACCTTACCTCCAAGAAATCCCCTTTGATTTCTTCTTCAAACCTTCTCAATTAGCTCTCAACCCGCTTGATAATGGAGGAAAATGATGAAAAATTTTGCAACAATGGGCTTTAAAACATTCTGCCCAGCACTTAAAATCCCTTCAGTGCGATCGCGACTCTAGCCACGCGAACGCGATGCACAGACCAGCCAACTCAATGCGATCACATACCACTACACGTGATCGCATAGAACAATTCTCCACCCCACACACGCGCCTCAGAACCTCTACGCGATCGCACCAACACCCACGCGATCGCACTACTTTACCTGACCAACCTATGCGATCGCAATCCTATCCATGCGATTGCATAGAACAAAATGCCTGCCCCACTCTTTTACTCTACGTGATCACGGATGAATCCACACGATCGTAGTGAAGAAATCACTCCTGCTAAAACACCAGAAAACATCAGACCTCTTAAGGCCAAAAAGTGCCCGTTTGAGCATCTGAAATACACCTGAGGGCCCCGGAACCTCAACCAATCCTACCAACACACCCCATATAATCATTCAAACTTATTCGAGCCTTCAAAACACCAAAAACAACACAAAAACGCCAAAATTACATCAAATTCAAGCCTATGAACCTTGAAACTTCTAAATTTCGCCAATGATGCTGAAACCAACCAAAACGCCTCTGATTGACCTGAAATTTTGCACACATATCCAAAATGAAATTATGAACCTGATCCAACTTCCGGAATTTCATTCCGACCCCGATAGCCTATTTTCCACTGCCGAAAATCGCCAAAAACTAACTTTTGCCAATTCAAGCCTAACTCCACATCAGACATCGGAACTTCATTCCAAACACACAACTAAGTCCCAAATCACCTAACGAAGCTATCTGAGCCATAAAATCCACATTCCGAGGTCGTTTACCAATAAATCAACTCCCAAGTTGACTTTTTTCAACTATTAAGTTAAATTAAGAGACTAAGTGTCTCAATTCTCACCACGATCACTCCGAGCGCGAACAAACCGACCCAACACAACATAAATAGGCTAAGTGAATGAAGCAGAAATGGGGTAAACGGGGCTAATCTCACGGAACGACCGGCTGGGTCGTTACATCACCCTTGTCCTTTCCGCTTAAGGCATACACAACCACTTTGGCGTTGCCCGGATGATGATAAATGTATGGTATCATAGTCATATGCCACCTGCACTGCCTGAAAATAAGTTCATTCTGCATAAACATATGTTGCAAGCTGCAGTGATGAGTGTAGACCTCGCACGAAACCCCAAAAAGATAATGCTTCAAATGTTAAAAGCATGAACTACCGCGGCCAACTCCAAATCATGCACATGGTAATTCTTCTCGTGGAGCTTCAACTGATGAGAAGCATAAGAAATCAATCACCCTTCCTGCATCAATACACAACCCAACCCAATGCGTGAGCCTATTTGAGTACTAGGCAAGCCAACGATCAGAAATAACTACGCATTTTTAATTAAAAACATAAAAATAAGTTTAACAGTAAAATTATCATAAATAACCGATAAGAATAATTGTGACTCAAATACAAAATTCCCAAAATTCATGTATTACTGAGTACATGAGCTACTAAATGTCAACACAATCAAAACTTCTAATACAACTGTCTGGAAATATTGAATAGTGCTAAATAAACTAAAAAAAAGAAGAGAGTCGAGGTCAACGGATGCCAAAGCAGCTACCTTAAAGACTTCAAGCAGGTAATGCTCCAAGTCTAGAAACCATCGGGTCCATATGTACCTGAATCTGCAAATGAGTACGAAGTGTAGTATGAGTACAACTGACCCAATGTATTAATAAATAACAGGACTAACCTTGGGCTGAAAGCAATGACAAGCTCAAAAAGGTGCAGTCAAAATCCAGATAATAACAGTACAAGTATGAAAGGGAAATGACGGTAATACTCAGAAAATCTCATAATCAGTATATATACAGTACGAAAAAGTAGACACGCTTTCAAATTCAACAATAAGCTAAATACCAATAAAATATGCCAAGTAAAGGTAGCATGAGGAATGTTACAACTCTATGTCCACTAAAACAAATATGTATGTCAAATGCAATGCATCACAATGGTACTCTTATGTAATCACGCTCTCAAAATACTCGATCTGACTGTCTCAACTCTCACTCAACATGTAACGACCCGACCGGTCGTTTTGCGTTATCGAACCCCTTTCCCCTAAATGAAACTTCCCGTAGCGGATTTTCATGATTTAATGACTTGCGGGGACTGGTGGTCTAGGATTCGGAGGTGTTTAGAGTGCTATAGGAACAATTGGTTCCTTAGGGTTGGCCTTTAAGGACAAGTTTGACTTCGGTAAATATTTTGGGTAAACGACCTCAGAATCGAGTTTCTTTGGTTCCGGTAGCTTCGTGTGATGATTTTGGACCTGGGCGTATGTTCGGGATAGGTTTCTGATGACCAGGGAGCGTTTCGGCGCCCAATATTGAAATAAGAAGTTCCTTAAGTTCCTATTGTAGTTTTGGATGTGTTTTTGTATTATCAAGGTCCGAATGGAATTCTGAGACCGTGAATTGTTCTGTTATGTCATTTAGGACTTGCCTGTAAAATTTGGTACCATTCTGAGTACTATAGGTCGGTTCGGCGCGTTGTTAGCGAAGTTTAAAAAACTTAAAGTTCCTAAGTTTGGTTCATGGGGTTTTGAGGTGTGATTTTGAGTTTTAGCATTGTTTTAGGTGTTATGAAGGCTCGAGCGAGTCTGTATTATGATTTGGGACTTGTTGGTATATTTGGACGAGGGATCGGGTGGGCCTAGTGACCTCCCGGGCACCCAACGAGGCTAAAAACCAGCTAAAATAGCTGCTGGTGCACCTGTTCTGGTGCTATCGCAGGTGCAGTTTCCCAGTCGCAAGTGCGGGACCGCTCCTGCGGTCCCAATCATTGCACGTGTGACCCCAGGTGAGGTCCCCCTTTCTCGCAGGTGCAGACAAAAGTCCGCAGGAGTGGAACCGCTGGTGCGGCCATCCCTCCGCAGGTGCGAACCCAGCCCTTCCCGTCCAGTTCCGCAGGTGCGAGCCCCAGCTCGCAAGCGCGAGACCGCAGGTGCGGAACCCCTGTAGGCCAGGCAGTGTGTTTCCTTTAAATCACGGGATTTCAGCCTTTTTCTTTCATTTTCCACCACCATTAGAGACTTGGGAGCTTGGGGAAAGAGGTTCCACGACCTAACCACTAAAGAGGTAAGTAAATTCCACTCTAACACTAGTTTCAAACATGAATTACTAGTTAAACTCTGTACGAAATCACTGAAAAATCAAGAATTGGGTAGTGATTTAGGGTTCTTGAGAAAATTGGTGAATCACCCATTTATTGCTATACATTCAAGTAGAAATCGTATAATAACGATCCTTAGGCTTCGGGTGAGCGATTCCTTCAGGAATTTTCGGAAATTGAACGTGGATTGGGGTTGGATTTTGGGAATTCTTCAAGAATGTTAAATTATTGAATAAATAGGATAATTACCCTACTTTGAACATGCATTGATATTATTGTACAATATTTGGCTAGTTGCGAGTCCTCGGGTGTAGACTTTGGATTTCGGACGCATCCTTGGACCAAGGGGTAGATTCGACATGAGTGAGTCTCCTTTCTAACCTTGTAAGGGGGAATTGTACCCGTAGGTGATTTAAATTCTATATGTGATAATTTGTGGGGGCTACGTACGTACAAAGTGATGAAAGTCTGTACGTAGTGACTATTACTATTATGTTCGGGTAGTTAGGCCTACATCATGCCTTGTATTTTACTTGATATCAACTATATGCGCAATAAATTAACGTTACATGTTCCTTATGTTCCCGAAGTTATGGAATTTGAGAAAAATTTTTAAGAAATTGTTCATGGAAAATTATTCTCTTTTAAAAAGGAATAATGTATGTACATGTGACCGCTTCGCAATTTACATTCTGCGAGCGAAGTGTGATTTCCCCCACTCTTATGGGAATGCGTCGTACGCCACGGCGGATTGAGAGATGCACTTTTGGTACGGGCCGTTCGATCCTCGGCAAGGCCTAGAGAGGTTGAGAGATGCACATTTGGTACGGGCAGTTCGATCCTCGCCAGTGCATAGAGAGGTTGAGAGATGCACTTTTGGTACGGGCCGTTCGATCCTCACCAGTGCATAGATGTGAGTACTTTGTGGAGAGGTGCACTTTTGGTACGGGCCGTTCGATCCTCGGCAGTTCACGGGCATGACTATCTTATGACTCCGGCCAATTTTCCTTACCCTGCATGCGTATGATATATTTGTTACTAAATTTCATGGATATTTATCTGATAGATATGTGGGGAAAAAAAGTGAAGTGGTAATTGTTTTATTTATTCCCAGTATTCTTCCTGGATTTCAGTATCTTACATATATACTTGTTTCTTCACTGTCTTTACATGCCTACTCTTTCCATTACATTCTTTTAAATTATACTGTTGGACCTTAGTGAGTGTCATGTCGACCTCTCGTCACTAACTCTTCGAGGTTAGGCGGGATACTCACTTGGTACATATATATTTATGTACTCATGTTGCACTTCTGTACTTAATTGTACAGGTTCTGAGGGTGGTGTTTCTGGTTATCCAACCGGAGCTTGACATATATTCTGGAACTGACTCCACGGTGAGTTGCCTCCCTTGGCGATTCTCAGCAGTGCTATGGAGTTATCTTTTGTTTATTTCTGTCTACTTCTCTCAGACAGCAGTACAGTTTGTATCATCTTTTGTATATTCTACTAGTTCGCATGTTGACTTGTGACACTAGTTCCTGGCACGCACATAGTAGACTCTTTATTTTGGGACTGTATATATTGGATCATGATCATTGTGGATGTATTTACTTAAGTTGGTTAATGTTTCCGCTTTTATTTAAATGATCTAAGCTTAAAACTTTGGGAATATGTGGGGTTGGTATGTTAATAAGGATAATCTCACTAGTAATCAATTGTTGTCTTGCCCGACTGCGGAGTTGGGCGCCATCACGACCTGTGTTGGATTTTGGGTCGTGACAATATGGTATCAGATCACTAGGTTCACGTAACTCTCACGAGTCACGGGCAAACCCATTAGAGTCTTGCGGATCGGTACGAAGACGTTTGTACTTATCTTCAGGGGGCTATAGGGTGTTAGGAAACCTCTCTTTTTTCTTATTCTATCGTGCAGTCGATGATTTATTAAATTCATTCTTCTATTCTCTCACAGATGTTAAGGACGCGCGCATCTGATGTTCCAGACTCGGGAAGGGTCGTTACTCCCGCTGGTAGAGTCCGGCGGAGGGCACCGGCCCGTGGTAGGGGGCGAGGGCATCCCAGAGCTATTCCGGTCCCTCCACCACAGGACCCTATTATAGAGGAGTAGGATGAGGTGCCTCCAGTAGATCCTGCACTTGTAGACTTTATGACGTTGCCAGGCTTCCAGGCAGTCATGGGCCGTATGATGAGATTTATAGACACTATGTCCCAGGCTGGTTTATTTACAGCAGATCCTACCACTTATCAAGCGGGAGGGGGAGCCCAGACCCCTACTGCCCAGGCCGCAGGACCGACAGCAGCATTACATCACACCCTGAGTACACTTCCCATGGGTGGTACCCAGCCTGTAGTAGTGGCACCGGAGCCCAGACCAGCTGCGGATGGCAATCAGCAGAAGATGTTAGATAGATGGGCTCGATTGTGCCGTCCAGTCTTCGGGGGTGAGCAAGGTGAGGATGCCCAGGACTTCATTGATAGGTGCAGGGATAGACTGCACAACATGGGGATCCTAGCGTCCCATGGAGTGGATTTCACCACATTCTAGTTAGAGGGCAGAGCTCGTAGGTGGTGGTAGTCTTATATTCTCAGCAGGCTAGCAGATTCTCCTATTGTCACTTGGGAGCAGTTCACACAGATTTTCTTGGAAAGATATATTCCACCCTCTGAGAGGGAAGAGCTGCGGGGTCAGTTTGAGTGGTTAGAGCAGGGGAAAATGTCCGAGACAGATTATGAGGCCAGATTTTTAGAGTTATCATGCCATGCACTTATGGTATTACCCACCGATGCTGAGAGAGTGCAGAGGTTTGTAGCAGGGTTGCATCCAGGTATTAGATCCACCATGGATCGAGAGGTGGAGATGGGTACCCCTTATCAGCTTGTATAGGAGATTGCTCGCAGGATCGAGGGTTATCGTCGAGGAGCAGGGAGCAGGGGAAGCAGGATAAGAGGGCCAGATTCTCTGGAGATTTTAGAGGCGCCCCAGCTAGGGGCAGGGGTCAGTATAGCAGTGGTCATCCCAACAGGCCTTTATATTCAGCACCTCCCCGAGGTGTTCCATCGAGGCCTTATTTCAGTGCCATGCCAGAGCACTCCTACAGTCCTCCAGCCATTCAGAGTTCACACAGTGGTTATCCCAGTCATCCGAGATCCTCCGATCCTTATTTCAGTGGTATGCCCGAGGGCTCTCATCGCCCTCCGGCCCTTCAGGGATATTCTTCGGGGCAGCAGACTATGCCACCTGGGAGTTGTTATGAGTGTGGAGAGCTAGGTCATATGAGGAGACAGTGTCCCAGGTATCGGGTCAAGGCCGTACAGCAGGGTTAGCATCCGATGGGTCCAGCACCAGTAGTCCGGCCACCTAGAGGTGGAGGACAGGTCGGAGGGGTCGTCCTAGAGGTGGAGGCTAGTCAAGGGGAGGTCAAGCAGCTACTGTTCACTTCAGTGGGGCTCAATCTTCAGGTGCTCTAGCCAGGTTCTATGCTATTCCAGCCATATCAGATGCAGTGGCCTCAGATGCCGTGATCACATGTATTATCTCAGTTATATGGTAGAGAGGCTTCGGTATTGTTTGATCCAGGATCCACTTATTCATATGTTTCAGCCATATTTGCTCCTTTTTCTGGATGTTTCTTGTGAGTCCTTGGGATCTCCTATATATGTGTCCACTCATGTGGGCGATTCTGTGGTGGTAGACCGGGTGTATCGGTCTTGTGTGATCACCTTCTGTGGGTTTGAGACCATAGCTGACCTTTTATTGCTCGACATGGTTGATTTTGAGGTTATTCTAGGCATGGATTGGATATTTCCATATCATGTCGTGCTTGATTACCATGCCAAGATAGTTTCTTTAGCCATGCCCGAGTCGCCTAGGCTGGAGTGGAGGGGTTCTTCAGTTAGTGCAGCCAGCTGGATTATTTCATTCTTGAAGGCTCTACATATGGTCGAGAACGGTTGTTTAACCTATTTTGCTTATGTGCGGGACACCACCCCCGAGTCTCCAACGATTGATTCAGTGCCAGTGGTTCGAGAGTTTGCGGATGTATTTCCTTCGTATCTTCCAGGCATGCCTCCGGACCGTGATATTGATTTCTGCATTGATTTAGCTCCAGACACCTAGCCTATATCCATTGCTCTATACCGTATGGCTCCGAAAGAGTTGAAGGAGTTGAAGGATCAGCTGGAGGAGTTATTAGCTAAGGGGTTCATCAGACCGAGTGTATCGTGGTGGGGTGCTCCAGTTTTATTTGTGAAGAAGAAAGATGGGTCTATGCGGATGTGTATTGATTACCGCCAGTTGAACAAGGTTACCATTAATAACAACTATCCCTTGCCGTGCATAGATGATTTGTTTGACCAGTTGCAGGGTGCTTGTGTGTTTTCTAAGATTGATTTGCGATCGGGGTATCTTCAGTTGAGGATTTGGGCTTCAGATATTCCGAAGACTGCTTTTCGTACGAGATATGGCCATTATGAGTTCCTGGTGATGTCCTTTGACTTGACTAATCCCCCAGCAGAATTCATGGACCTGATGAATAGGGTATTCAGGCATTATATTGATTCCTTTGTCATTGTCTTCATTGATGACATTTTGATTAACTCACATAGCCTGGGGGAGCACGAGCAGCATTTGAGAGTTGTGCTCCAGACCTTGCGAGAACAGAAATTCCGTGGCATTTTTAGGGCATGTGGTATCCGGAAAGGGTATCAAGGTTGATCCTCAGAAGATCGAGGCAATTCAGAGTTGGTCGCGTCCTACTTCAGCTACAGAGATCAGGAGCTTTTTGGGCCTAGCAGACTATTATCGCCGATTTGTGGAGGGTTTCTCTTATATTGCAGCTCCATTTACTAGATTGACTCAGAAGAATGCCCCGTTTCGATGGTCTGACGAGTGTGAGGGGAGCTTTCAGAATCTCAAGATAGCATTGACCTCAGCACCAGTTCTAGTATTGCCTTCCGGTTCTGGGATGTACACAGTATATTACGACGCTTCACGCGTTGGCTTGGGGTGTGTATTGATGCAGGAGGGGAGAGTTATTTCTAATGATTCACGCCAGCTGAAGGTTCATGAGAAGAATTACCCTGTGCACGATCTGGAGTTGGCCGCGATTGTTGACGCTCTTAAGATTTGGAGGCACTACTTCTATAAAGTGTCTTGTGAGGTTTATACAGACCACCGTAGCTTGCAGCACTTGTTCAGGCAGAAGGATCTTAATTTGAGGCAGCACAGATGGCTTGAGTTGTTGAAAGATTATGATATCACCATTCTTTATCACCCGGGCAAGGCAAATGTGGTAGCAGATGCTTTGAGCAGGAAGGTGGAGAGTATGGGTAGCTTGGCTTATATTGCAACAGAGGAGAGACCTCTAGCCTTGGACATTCAGTCCTTGGACAATCGCCTAGTGAGGTTAGACCTTTCAGAGCCTCGTCGAGTTTTAGCACATGTGGTTGCTCGATCTTCGTTATTGGGGGAGATTAAGGACCGGCAGTTCTATGATTCGTGCTTAGCGGAGCTTCAGGAGATAGTGGTTCAGGGTAGGGCCAAGGAGGCTACTATTGGCGAGGATGGTGTTCTGAGACTTCAGAGCCGCTTATGTGTTCCTAATGTTGATGGCATGAGGGAGAGGATTCTAGAGGAGGCATACAGTTCTCGGTATTCTATTCATCTTGGTGCTACGAAGATGTATCGTGACTTGAAGCAACATTTTTGGTGGAGGCGGATAAAGAAGGACATTGTGGAGTATGTGACTAGGTGTCTTAATTTCCAGTAGGTGAAGTATGAGCACCAGAGGCCAGGAGGCCTACTTCATCAGATGCCCATTTCATGAGTGGAAATGGGAGCGCATCGCTATGGACTTCGTGGTTGGGTTGCCTCAGAATTCGCGGAAGGTGGATGCGGTTTAGGTCATTGTGGATAGATTGACAAAATCGGCGCATTTCATTCCAGTAGCTACTACACATACTTCTGAGAGGTTGGCCGAGATCTACATTTGGGAGATAGTCCGGTTGCATGGTGTGCCATTGTCCATTGTATCAGATCGAGGTCCTCAGTTCACCTCGCACTTATGGAGAGCATTGCATAGTGAGGTGGGCACCCAGATAGACCTCAGCACAGCATTTCACCCTCAGACTGATGGTCAGTCGGAGCGCACAGTTCAGATATTGGAGGACATGCTCAAGTCATGTGTGATTGACTTCGGAGGTCAATGGGTTCAGTTCTTGCCTTTGGCCGAGTTTGCTTACAATAATAGTTATCAATCCAGCATTGAGATGGAACCATTTGAGGCTTTGTATGGTCAGCGATGTCATTCTCCTATCGGGTTGTTTGAGCCTGGCGAGCTAAGTTATATGGCACCGACCTGGTGAGGGGTGCCTTGGAGAAAGTGAAGTTGATTCAGGAGAGGCTCCGCACAGCACAGTCCAGACATAAGAGTTACGCGGATCAGAGGGCGTGTGAGGTATCATTTATGGAGGGAGATAGGGTCCTGTTGAAAGTGTCTCCTATGAAGGGTATTATGAGGTTTGGGAAGAAGGGCAAGCTGAGCCCGAGGTTTATAGGTCCATTCGAGGTATTGAGGCGAGTTGGGGGGTTGCTTATGAGATGGCCTTGCCTCCCAGTTTTTCATGTATCCATGCTCCGTAGGTACCACGCCGACTTCTCTCATGTGGTTGATTTCAGCACTATTCAGTTGGATGAGAGGTTGGGCTACGAGGAGGAGCCAATTGCTATTATTGATAGACAGGACCGCCAGTTGAGGTCCAACAGAGTTTCTGTCGTAAAAGTCCAGTGGAAGGGCCATCCAGTTGAGGAGATGACCTGGGAGTCCTAGGAGGACATGCGGAGCAGATATCCACACATATTCAGCATTTCATGTATGATTCTAGACCTATTCGAGGACGAATGTTTGTTTAAGAGGTGGAGAATGTAACGACCCGACTGGTCGTTTTGCGTTATCGAACCCCGTTCCCCTAAATGAAACTTCCCGTAGCGGCTTTTTATGATTTCTAACTTTCGGGGACTGGTGGTCCGGGATTCAGAGGTGTTTAGAGTGTTATAGGAACAATTGGTTCCTTAGGGTTGGCCTTTAAGGCTAAGTTTGACTTCGGTCAACATTTTGGGTAAACGACCTCGAAATCGAGTTTCATCGATTCCAGTAGCTTCGTGTGATGATTTTGGACCTGGGCGTATGTTTGGGATGGGATTCTGATGACCCGGGAGGATTTCGGCGCCCAATATTAAAACAAGAAGTTTCTTAAGTTCCTATTATGGTTTTGGACATGTTTTTGTGTTACCGAGGTCCGAACGGAATTCCGAGACTGGGAATAGTTCCGTTATGTCATTTATGACTTGCCTGCAAAATTTGGTGTCATTCCGAGTAGTATAGGTCGGTTCAGCGCGTTGTTAGCAAAGTCTAGAAAACCTAAAGTTCCTAAGCTTGGTTCATGGGGTTTTGAGGTGTGATTTTGAGTTTTAGCGTTGTTTTAGGTGTTCCGAAGGCTCGATCGAGTCCGTATTATGATTTGGGACTTGTTTGTATACTTGGACGAGGGCTCGGGTGGGCCCAAGGACCTCCCGAGCACCCAATGGGGCTAAAAACTAGCTAAAACAGCTATTGGTGCACCTGTTCTGGTGTGACCGCAGGTGCAGTTTCCCAGTCGCAAGTGCGGGACCGCTCCTGCGGTCCCAATCATCACAGGTGCGACCCAGGTGAGGTCCCCCTTTCTCGCAGGTGCGGACAAAAGTTCGCAGGAGCGGAACCGCTGGTACGGCCATCCCTCCGCAGGTGCAAACCCAGCCCTTCCCATCCAATTCCGCAGGTGCGAGCCCCAGCTCGCAGGCACGCGACCGCAAGTGCGGTCCTCGAGCCGCAGGTGCTGAACCCCTGTAGGTCAGGAAGTGTGTTTCCTTTAAATCACGGGATTTCACCCTTTTTCTTTCATTTTCCACCAGCATTAGAGACTTGGGAGCTTGGGGAAAGAGGTTCCACGAACTAACTACTTAAGACGTAAATTCCACTCTAACACTAGTTTCAAACATGAATTACTAGTTAGTAAACTCTCTACTAAATCATTGAAAAATCAATAATTGGGTAGTAATTTAGGGTTCTTGATAAAATTGGTGAATCACCCATTTATTGCTATAAATTCAAGTAGAAATAGTATATTAATGATCCTTAGGCTTCAGGTGAGCGATTCCTTCGAGAATTTTCGAAAATTGAACGTGGCCCCGGGTTGGATTTTGGGAATTCTTCAAGAATGTTAAATTAATGAATAAATAGGATAATTAGCGTACGCCACGGTGGATTGAGAGATGCACTTTTGGTACGGGTCATTCGATCCTCGGCAGTGCATAGAGAGGTTGAGAGATGCACTTTTGGTACGGGTCATTCGATCCTCGGCAGTGCATAGAGAGGTTGAGAGATGCACTTTTGGTACGGGTCATTCGATCCTCGGCAGTGCATAGAGAGGTTGAGCGATGCACTTTTGGTACGGGCCGTTCGATCCTCGCTAGTGCATAGATGTGAGTACTTTGTGGAGAGGTGCACTTTTGGTACGGGTCGTTCTATCCTCGGCAGTGCACGGGCATGACTATCTTATGACTCCGGCTGGTTGTCCTTACCCTGCATGCACATGATTTATTTGTTACTAAATTTCATGGATATTTATCTGACAGATATTTGGGAGAAAAAAGTGAAGTGGTAATTGTTTTATTTATTCCCAGTATTCTTCCTAGATTTCAGTATCTTACATATATACTTGTTGCTTCACTGTCTTGACATGCCTACTGTTTCCATTATATTCTGTTAAATTATACTGATGGACCTTAGTGAGTGTCATGTCGACCTCTCGTCACTACCTCTTCGAGGTTAGGAGGGATACTCACTTGGTACATATATATTTATGTACTCATGTTGCATTTCTGTCCTAATTGTACAGGCTTTGAGGCTGGTGTTTCTGGTTATTCGACCGGAGCTTGACATATATTCTGGACCTGACTCCACGGTGAGCTGCTTCCCTTGGAGATTCTCAGCAGTGCTATGGAGTTATCTTTTGTTTATTTCTGTCTACTTCTCTCAGGCAGCAGTACAGTTTGTATCATCTTTAATATATTCTACTAGTTCGCCTGTTGACTTGTGACACTAGTTCCTGGCACGCACATAGTAGACTCTTTATTTTGGGACTGTATATATTGTATCATGATCATAGTGGATGTATTTACTTAAGTTGGTTAATGTTTCCGCTTTTATTTAAATGATCTAAGCTTAAAACTTTGGGAATATGTGGGGTTGGTATGTTAATAAGGATAATCTCACTACTAATCAACTGTTGGCTTGCCTGACTGCGGTGTTGGGCGCCATCACGACCTGTGTTTGATTTTGGGTCGTGACACAACACACTCAATCACTCAGCCCTCCATGGTACCTACGCTCACTGCTGGTATGTCAGACTTCGGAGGGGCAGATCCTGCCTAAGTTCTAATAAAAGCTATTGGGGGGTGCATCTCAATTCAAACATGAATCAATAATACATGCACGCTGAAAACAGATTTTATTGATTTGTCACGAACCAAATCTCAACATGTCGTGATAGTTGCTATCTTAGTACTAGGCAAGCCTACAATCACAAATAACTATGCATTATTAATTAAAAGCATGATAAAAATAAGTTTAACAGTAAAAATTTCATAAATAACAAATAATAATAATTGTGACTCAAATACAAAATTCCCAAAATCCGGGTGTCACTGTGCATATGAGCTACTAAATGTCAACATAGTGATATTTCTAATACAGCTGTTTGAAAATATTAAATAGTTCTAAATAAACTAAAAAGTCTCCGGACACCAAAGCAGCTACCTCAAAAGTCTCCAAGAAGGTAATGCTCCAAGTCGAGCAACCATCGGGTCCATATGTAACTGGATTTGCACACGAAGTGCAGAGTTTAGTATGAATACAACCGACCCAATTTAATTAGCAGGACTAACCTTGGGCTGAAAGTAGTGACGAGCTCAGAAAGGTGTAGTTAAAGTCTCGGTAATAACAATAAAAGTATAATATGTAAATGACAGTAATACTCAAAAAATCTCATAATCAGTATATATATAGTACGAAAATGTAGACATGCTTTCAAATTCAACAGTTAATCTCAATACTGGTAAAATACGCCAAGTATAGCTAGCATGAGGAATGTTACATCTCTATGTCTACTTAAACAAATATGCATGTCAAATGCAATGCATCACAACGATACTCCTATGTGCTCATGCTCTCAGAGTACTCGATCTGACTGTCTCAACCCTGAATCATCACACTCAATCACTCAGCATTGTACGGTACCTACGCTCACTGCTTGTATGTCAGGCTCCGAAAAAGGCGGATCCTGCCTAAGCGCTACTAAACCTGTTGCGGCGTGCAGCCCGATCCCATCATGAATCAATAATAAATGCACGGCGCATCAGGTTTTATTGATTTGTCACGACCTAGCTCAGCATGTTGTGATGGCGCCTATCAGTACTAGGCGAGCCTACAATCACAAATAACTACGCATTTTTAATTAAAAGCATGATAAAAATATGTTTAACAGTAAAAACCTCATAAATAACTGATAATAATAACAATGAATCAAATACAAAATTCCTAAACCCGGGGTTTCAATGAGTACATAAGATAGTAAATGTCAACACAGTCAAAATTTCAAATACAACTATTTGGAAATATTGAAAAGTTCAAAATAAACTTAAAAAAGAAGGAGATACGAGGTATGCGGACGCCAAAGCAGCTACCTCAAAAGTATCCAAGCAGGTAATGCTCCAAGTCTAGCAACCATCGGGTCCAGATGTACCTGGATCTGCACACAAAGTGCGGTGGGTAGTATGAGTACAACCGACCCAATGTACTCAACAAATAATAGGACTAACCTTGGGCGGAAAAAAGTGACAAGTTAAAGAAGGTACAATCCAAATCTAGATAATAACAGTACAAGTACAACGAGGAAATGACAATAATACTCAAAAATTCTCATAATCAGTATATATACAGTAAGAAAACATAGACATGCTTTCAAATTAAATAATAAAGCGTATTACCAATAAAACATGCCAAGTAAAGCTAGCATGTGGAATGTTACATCTCTATGTGTACTTAAACAAATATGCATGTCAAATGCAATGCATCACGATGATACTCTTATGTAATCACGCTCTCAAAGTACTCGATCTGACTGTCTTAACTCTCACTCAACACACTCAATCTATGGTACCTACGCTCACTGCTGATATGTTAGACTCTGAAGGGGCAGATCCTGCCTAAGCGCTAATATAACCTATTGCGGAGTGCAGCCCAATTCAATCATGAATCAATAATACATGCACACCGCAACAGGTTTTATTGATTTGTCATGACCCAAATCTCAACATGTCGTGATGGTGCCTATCTTAGTACTAGGCAAGCCGACAATCACAATAATTGTGCATCATTAATTAAAAGCATGATAAAAATAAGTTTAACAGTAAAAATCTCATAAATAACATATAAGAATAACTATGACTCAAATACAAAATTCCCAAAATCTGGGTGTCACTGAGCATATGAGCTACTAAATGTCAACATAGTGATATTTCTAATACAATTGTTTGAAAATATTAAACAGTGCTAAATAAACTAAAAATAAGGAGAATCGAGGTCTACAGACACCAAACCAGCTACCTCAAAAGTCTCCAAGCAGGTAATGCTCAAGTCTAGCAACCATCGGGTCCATATGTAACTGGATTTGCACACGAAGTACAGAGTGTAGTACGAATACAACCGACCCAATTACACAATAAGTAGCAGGACTAACCTTGGGTTGAAAGTAGTGACGAGCTCAGAAAGGTACAGTTAACCTTGGAAATATTGAATAGTGCTAAATAAACTGAAAAAAGAAGGAGAGACGAGGTATGAGGACGCCAAAGCACCTACCTCAAAAGTCTCCAAGCAGGTAATGGTCCAAGTCTAATAACCATCGGGTCAAGATGTACCTGGATCTGCACACAAAGTGCGGAGTGTAGTCTTAGTACAACCGACCTAATGTACTCAACAAGCAATAGGACTAATATTGGGCTGAAAGCAATGACGAGCTCATCAAGGTGCAGTCAGAATCTAGATAACAACAGTACAAGTAGGATGGGGAAATGACGGTAATACTTAGAAAATCTCATAATCAATATATATACAGTACGAAAACGTAGACATGCTTTCAAATTCAACTATTAAGCTTAATAGCGATAAAATATGCCAAGTAAAGCTAGCATGAGATAAGAAATGTTACATCTCTATGTGCACTTAAACAAATATGCATGGCAAATGCAATGCATCACAATGATACTCTTATGTAATCACGCTCTCAAAGTGCTCGATCTGACTGCCTCAACTCTCACTCAACACACTCAATCACTCAGCACTCTATGGTACCTACGCTCACTACTGGTATGTTAGACTCCGGAGGGGCAGATCCTGCCTAAGCACTAATAAAACCTATTTCGAAGTGCAACCCATTTCAATCATGAATCAGTAATACATGCACGCCGCAAGAGGTTTTATTGATTTATCACGACCCAAATCTCAACATGTCATGATGGTTCCTATCTTAGTACTAGGCAAGCCGGCAATCACAAATAACTATGCATTATTAATTAAAAGCATGATAAAAATAAGTTTAACAGTAAAAATCTCATAAATAACAGATAAGAATAATTGTGACTCAAATACAAAATTACCAAAATTCGGGTGTCACTGAGCATATGAGCTACTAAATGTCAGCATAGTGATATTTCTAATACAACTGTTTGAAAATACTAAATTGTGCTGAATAAACTAAAAAGAAATAGAGTCGAGGTGTACGAACACCAGAGTAGCTACCTCAAAAGTCTCCAAGCAGGTAATACTCCAAGTCTAGCAACCATCGGGTCCAAATATACATGGATTTGCACCCGAAGTGCAGAGTGTAGTATGAGTACAACCGACCCAATTACACAATAAGTAGCAGGACTAACCTTGGGTTGAAAGTAGTGACGAGCTCAGAAAGGTACAGTTAAAATCCAGATAATAACAATACAAGTATGATAGGGAAATGAAGTAATACTCAAAAAATCTCATAATCAGTATATATACAGTATGAAAATGCAGACATGCTTTCAAATTCAATAGTTAAGCTTAATACTGGTAAAATATGCCAAGTATAGCTAGCATGAGGAATGTTACATATCTATGTCTACTTAAACAAATATGCATGTCAAATTCAATGCATCACAATGATACTCCTATGTGCTCATGCTCTCAGAGTACTCAATCTGACTATCTCAACTCTCACTCATCACACTCAATCACTCAACATTGTACGGTACCTACACTCACTGCTTGTATGTCAGACTCCAAAAAGGCGGATCCTGCCTAAGCGCTAATAAACATGTATTTTGGCGTGCATCCTGATTCCATCATGAATCAATAATATATGCATGGCACATCAGGTTTTATTGATTTGTCACGACCCAGATCTCAGCATGTTGTGATGGCGCTTATCTCAGTACTAGGCGAGCCGACAATCATAAATAACTACGTGTTTTTAATTAAAATCATGATAAAAATATGTTTAGCAGTAAAAAGTCATAAATAAACGATAAAAATAACTATAACTCAAATACAAAATTCCTAAAATCGGGGTGTCAATGAGCACATGAGCTACTAAATGTCAACACAATCAAAATTTCTAATACGACTGTTTGGAAATATTGAATAGTGCTAAATAAACTGAAAAAAGAAGGAGAGACGAGGTATGTGGACGCCAAAGCAGCTACCTCAAAAGTTTCCAAGCAGGTAATGCTCCAATTCTAGCAACCATCAGGTCCAGATGTACCTGTATCTGCACACAAAGTGCGGAGAGTAGTATGAGTACAATCGACTCAATGTACTCCACAAGTAATAGGACTAACCTTCGGCTGAAAGCAGTGACAAGCTCAGGAAGGTATAATCCAAATCTAGATAATAACAGTACAAGTACAACGAGGAAATGACATTAGTACTTAGAAATTCTCATAATCAGTATATATACAGTACAAAAATGTAGACATGCTTTCCAATTCAACAATTAAGCTTAATACCGATAAAATATGTCAAGTAAATCTAGCATTAGGAATGTTAAATCTCTATGTCCACTTAAACAAATATGCATGTCAAATGTAATGCATCACAATGATACTCTTATGTAATCACGCTCTCAAATTACTC
Organism: Nicotiana paniculata; assembly: GCA_005239505.1. Classification (NCBI taxonomy): domain Eukaryota; kingdom Viridiplantae; phylum Streptophyta; class Magnoliopsida; order Solanales; family Solanaceae; genus Nicotiana; species Nicotiana paniculata. The sequence goes on from ML332751.1 coordinate 155,525, forward strand.
GATCTAACCGTCTCAACTCTCACTCATCACACTCAATCACTCATCGTTGTATGGTAACAGCGCTTACTTCTGGTATGTCAGACTCCAAAGGGGCAGATCCTTCCTAAGAGCTAATAAAACTTGTTGCGGCGTGCAGCCCCATCCCATCATAAACTATTAATACCTGGTGCAGCGTGCAACCCGATCCCATCAATTTCACTCAGAATCCAACCCTCGGGCCCCTACTCAGTCATCAATCTTTCTAATCTCTCGGGCTCACAAATCTCATCGCCAATCAGACTGAACAATGATAACATGATGTAAAAATAATTCACAACAAATATGGAGATATGATATGCAAATGATAAATGTGACTGAGTAAAAATTGTAGTTTAAGCAAATAATTCAACAGCAGAAATGATCTCCGCGGGTCCCAACGAAATAAGCTTATGTTCAAAACCTGAATTCTAACATGGATTTCAACTCAATTACTCTAACATGTAAGGATTACATGAATAGCAATAAGGTTTGATAACTACACGGTACTACAGAATCAACCGAGTCACAATTACTACGGTGCACTCCTACACGCCCGTCACCGAGCATGTGTGTCACCCCTACACCAATAATATAACAAGAAATCTAGGGATTCATACTGTTAGTATCAAGATTAGAAGTTCTACTTACCTCAAACCACGCAAATACCTACTCCAATAAGCCCTTGCCTCACAAGTCGGCCTTCGAACAACTCCAATCTAGCCACAAAAAACCCAATAAAATCAATGCAAGCTATAGTAAACCCTGGGCCCATGTCTCGAAACCCGCCAAAATTTACAAATAGGAACACCCATTCAATAACGAGTCCAACCAAACCAAAGTCATCCAATTCCGACCACAAACGACACTCAAATCCCCATATTTAAATATCCAATTCCTAGTCCAAAATCCCCCAAATTCAACCTTAAAAACACATAACTAGGTGTAGAAATCAATGGGTATTCAATACTAATGAATAAAAATGATCAAAAGTTGCTTACCTCTTGAAATCTAGTGAAACCCCTCTCAAAAGTCGTCATTAGTCGAGCTTGCAAAGTCCAAATTTTAGAGAATCCTCAAACCCCTCGATTTTATCTTCTGTCCAGGCATCTCGCACCTGCAAGCCCATGATCCGCTTCCGCGGAACCGCATATGCGGTTAAAGTTTCGCACATACATGAATCACTTAAGACCCCAACCAATTGCACATGTGGTCCCCTCCTTGCACCTGCGGGGGACCTCTTTTGTGGCTCACCCCCTGCTCCTGCACTTTCGTGCCTGCGAAGTCCTTTCGCTTCTACGGCTCAACTCCTTCATGTCGTTTTTAGCTTCTACAGAACTTCTTGCGCAGAAGCGCATCCGCTTTTGCGGACTTTCTTCTGCACCTATGCTGCCAGGCTTCCTTTCCAACTCTCGAATCTGCGCCTACATGGCTGCTTTTGCGGCTCCGCACCTGCGGCCAAAACCTCGCCGGTGAAATTACACCAGATCAGCTGCCCCCAAAATTTTCATAAGTCCAATTGTTGATTCGATTTCAATCCGATTTCAATCTGAATCACTACCGAGGCCCCCAAGACCCCATCCAAACATACCAACCCATCCTAAAACGTCATACGAACTTAGTCGAGGCCTCAAACCACATCATTTAACATCAAAAAAATGAAACGCACCCCAATTCAAGCCTATTCTAACTAATGGATTTTCAACTTCTACAATCGACGCCGAAACCTATCAAACAAACTCTGATTGACCTCAAATTTTGCACACAATTCATAAATGACACAACGGACGTATTCTAACTTTCAGAACCAAAATCCGAGCCTAGTAACAACAAATTCAACTCTTAATCAAACTTCTCAACTCTCCAAACTTCAACTTTTCCAACTTTCGCCAATCCAAGCCTAAATCATCTATAGACCTCCAAATCAATATCCAAAAATGCTCCTAAGTCCAAATCACCATACGGATTTATCGGAACCATCAAAATTCCATTACGAGGTCATTTACACATAAGTCAACATCCGGTCAACTCTTTCAACTTAGGCTTCAACCTTGGGACTAAGTGTCCCAATAAATTCTGAAATATCCCCGAAACCAAACCAACCACCTCCGCAAGTCACATAATAACAAACAAACATAGAATAACCAATAAATGGGGGAACATGTCTATAATACTCAAAACAACCGGCCGGGACATTACATTCTCCTCCTTTTAAATAAACATTCATCCATAAACGGGTCTAGAATCATACTTGGAGTCTCAACTAGGTTTGCATATCTGATCTGCATCTCCCGCTCGATCTCCCAAGTAGCCTCCTCGACTGGCTGACCTCTCCATTGTAGTTTAACTGAGTCTATATTCTTTGATCTCAACTTTCAAAGTTGTTGATCCAAAATGGCCACCGGCTCCACATCATAAGTCAAATCCCCATCTAACTAAACCGTGATGAAGTCCAAAAAATGAGAGGGATCACCTAAATACTTTAGCAGCATGGAAACATGAAACACTAGATGAACACTCAATATACTAGGTTGCAATGCAAGCTTGTAAGCCACGTTTCCAATCCTCTCAAGCACCTCAAAAGGGCCAATATATCGAGGGCTCAACTTGCCCTTCTTCTCGAACCTCATAACAGCCTTCATGGGTGAAGCTCTAAGTAATACCTTCTCTCCCACCATGTAAGCAATATCACGAACCTTCCGATCGATGTAACATTTATGTCTAGAACGTGCTGTGTGAAGCTGATCCTAAATCAACTTAAACTTTTCCAAAGCATCCTGAACCAAGTTAGTACCCTAGCTTCACCCGGCTCGAAACAACCAACCGGAGACCGACATCGTCTCCCATACAAGGCCTCATACGGAGCAATCTAAATGCTCGATTGGTAATCGTTGTTGTATGCAAATTCTGCAAGCGACAGAAACTGATCCCAAGAACCCCCAAGACCCATGACACAAGCGCGTAGAATATCCTCCAGTATTTGAATGGTTTGCTCGGACTATTAGTTTGTCTGAGGATGGAATGGTATACTCAACTCAAACCGCGTGCCTAACTCTCGCTGCACTACTCTCCAAAACTGTGATGTGAACTGCGTGCCCTGATCCGAGCCAACCTCTCCGAAGAATAGGTAGTCCCAACTGGAATGAAGTGCGCGGACCGGTCCACAGTCACCCAAATAGCATCAAATTTATTCAAAGTCCATGGAGGCCCAACTACAAAGTCCATGAAGATATGCTCCCATTTCCACTCAGGAATCTCGAGCCTCTGAAGCAAATCGCACGGCCTTTGATGTTCGTACTTCACCTGCTGGCAGTTCAACAACCAAGCTACAAACTCTACTATATGTTTCTTCATTCTCCTCCACCAATAGTTCTTCCTCAAGTCCGGATAGATCTTTGAAGCACCCGGATGAATGGAATACAGAGAACTGTGGCCTCCTCAAAAATCAACTCACGTAACCCATCCACATTGGGCACACAAAATCGACCCTGCATCTGCAAAACCCCATCATCATCGATAAAAACCTCCTCGACATTATTGTGTTGAACCGTGTCCTTAAGGGCAAGAAAAATGGGTGTCATCATACTGACGCTCTTTGATGCGATCATATAAAGAAGACTGAGAAATCACACAAGCTAGAACCCAACTAAGCTTTGAAATATCTAACCTCATGAACTGATTTGCAAGGCATGAACATCTGATGCAAGCGATCTCTCACCAACAGAAATATATGCAAGGTTACCTCTACTCACTGCCTTTCTACTCAAGGCATCGGCCATCACATTGGCCTTCCCGTGATGATACAAAATAGTAATATCATAGTCTTTTAACAGCTCCAACCATATTTGTTACCTGAAATTTAGATCCTTTTGTTTGAACAAGTGCTGAAGACTCTAATGGTCTGTGAATACCTCACAAGACAAACTGTAGAGGTAACACCTCTAAATTTTCAATGCATGAACATTGGTTGCAAACTCTAAATCATGAACGGGGTAGTTCTTCTCATTAGGCTTCAACTAGCGTGAAGCCTAAGCAATCACTCTACCCTCTTGCATCAAGACATACTCAATACCAATCTGAGAAGCATCACAATACATTGTATAAGAACATGATGCTTAAGGCAAAACTAGAACTGAAGTCGTGGTCAAGGCAGTCTTGAGCCTCTAAAAGCTCTCCTCGCACTCATCAGGACACATGAATGTAGCATCCTTCTGAGTCAACCTAGTCAAAAGTGATACAATGGATGAGAAGCTTTCCATGAAGCGATGATAATATCCAGTGAAGGCAAGAAAACTCCGAATCTCACTAGTTGAAGATGGTCTGGTCCAACTCTGAATCGTCTCAATATTCTTTGGATACACCTTGATCCCCTTACTGGACACGACGTGCCCCATGAACGCCACCGAACTGAGCCAAAACTCACACTTGGAGAACTTGGTATAAAATTTCTCCATCTTCAATATCTGTAGTATAATCCTCAGATGTTGTCCATGCTCCTCTAAATTACGTAAGTACACCGAAATATCATCACTAAATACTATGATAAACGAATCAAGATATGGAAGGAACACACTGTTCATCAGATGCATGAAAGTTGTTGGGGCATTGGTCAATCTAAAAGACATCACAAGGAACCCATCGGGACCATAGCGAGTCTTGATTGCCATCTTCAGAATATCAGAGTCCTGAATCTTCAACTGGTGATACCCAGACCTCAAATCAATCTTAGAGAACACTATAGCTCCCTGAATCTTGTCAAATAAGTCATCAATGCGCGGCAAAGGATACTTGTTCTTAATTGTAACTTTATTCAACTGTCTATAGTCAATGTACATCCGCATAGTACAATCTTTCTTCTTCACAAATAGAATCGGTGCACCCCAAGGCGACACAGTAGGCCAAATGAACCCCTTATCATGAAGCTCCTGAAGATGCTCTTTCAATTCCTTCAACTCTGTGGTGCCATACCATATGGAGGAATAGAAATGGGATGAGTGTCGGCCACCAAGTAAATACCAAAACCAATGTCTCTGTTGGGTGGAATGCTCGCTAGATCTGTAGGAAACACGTTTAGAAGGTCTTGCACTACCAAAACAAAATCAATGGTAGGAGTATCATCACCAACATCCCTCAGAAAAGCCAAATATGAAAAATACCCCTTCCCAATCATCCATTGGGCCTTCAGATATGAAATCACCCTACTAGGAACATAGTCCATAGAACCTTTCCACTCAATCATAGGTAACCCTAGAATCGCCAATGTCAAAGTCTTAGTGTGACAATCTAGAATAGCATGACATAGGGACAACCATTCCATACCCAAAATCAAACCAAAATCAACCATACTAAGAAATAAGAGATCAACTCTCATCTCCAAATCTCCAATGGTCACCACACACAATCGATACATATGATTCACGATAATAGAATCGTCAACCGACGTAGATACATGAATAAAAGAAATTAAGGACTCGTGGGACATATCAAAATAATGAGCGAAATACAATGATACATATGAATAAGTGGAATAAGGGTCAAATAATATGAAAGCATCCTTGTGGAACACTGAAACGATACATGTGATAACTGTGTTTGAAGCAACAGCCTCTTACCTAGTAGGGAAATCAGAGTATCGAGCAATATATCCACCTAATCTGTCTCCCCCTATAAGGAGGCCTCTAGCTGTTTGAGACCCATCCAGAGCTGGATGAGCGGGTGGTAAAGTAACAGGTGCGGAAGTAATAGTGTGACTCCTCTGCTGAACTGGACCTCCCAAAAGATGGGGACAATACATGTTCACATGACCAAACTCTCCACACTCGAAGCAACCCTGCTCCGACAATGGCGGTAGGTATTGAATCGGACCCCAAGTACCACAATAACTACTAGAAGGACTTGGCACAGTTGAAACCTAAACTAATGGACCACGAGATGAACTATGAGATGGGAGGACACTGGGAAATGACTGATCCGGACAAGCATTATATTAACCATGGCTAGCTGATACACCATAATGAACCGGACGAGCCATTTGAGTGGGCCTATAAGGATGATCCCTATTGTGGTGGGACTGCCCTCCAGAAGAAACACCGCTGAAACCACCCGAAGCACGAGGCCTCATGGCCTTCCTCTCCTCACGCTCCTAACTACGAATCTACTCTATCCGCCTAGAAATATTAACCACCTCGTCCAACCTAGCACCTGATGCAATCTCCCAAGTCATGAAAAAGAAGAGTCCATAGTTGAGGCCATCAATGAACCTCTTAATCCTCTCCCTTCTATAGTAACCAACCAGATCGTGTGACGAGTCAACTCTGAAAATCTCATCTCATACTAGGTCATGGATATACCCTCCTGAGTAGTTGCTCGAACTGCCTACACAACTCCTCTTTTCGGGTCTACGGAACAAACTTCTCTAAGAAGAGAAATGAGAACTCATGCCATGTAAGTGGTGCAGTGTCGGCTGGCCTGCTTAACTCATAATCCTCCTACCATCTAAAGGTTGCCCCCAACAGTTGAAAAGTAGTAAATGAGACTCCACTAGTCTCCAGAGTACCTGTCATGCGAAGGATCCGCTGGCACCTGTCTAAGAAGTCCTAGGCATCCTCTGACTCAACCCCACTGAAAGTTGGAGGCCTGAGCCTCCCAAGCCACTCTAGCCTCTTATGCTCCTTGTCACTCATAGGTAGACCTACCATGACCTAAGCAACTACAACCGGTTGGGATGGTAGTACCCCTGGTGTCTGAAATTCTTGAACCACCTGCTCTGGATTACGGGCGACGGGAGTCTGAGCACCTCCCCCGGCCTGAGAAGTGGTTGGTGCGGCCTGAATTGAAACCACCTGAGCAAGTCTAGTTCATACAATCAATATCCGGGTCAAAGCCTCGTGAAGGCCTAGAATCACAATGGGCACAACTGGTGTTGGAGCTACTCCAGTCGGCTCAACCACATCTAGTATCTGCTCCTGAGATAGTGCAACTGGTGGCTCCATAGGTGTTGCTCTAGCTGTTGTACGAGCTGTACCTCAGCCTCTATCATGGCCCTAGCTGGTGGTACTGATGGTCTTCCGCCCAATCTGGTAGCACGTGTCCTCACCATATGTGAGAGAGCCATTTTCAAGTAGTGTTCGATCGATTACGTATTAATTAATATTTGATTGATTAGTCAGAATTTTAGTTTCCGGGATTAACAAATCTACACCACAAGAATACAAGAAAGTGATTTTTTCCTAATAGTTTAGTAGCTTCTCGAAGATAAGTACAGACGTCTCCGAATCTATCCACAAGACTCTACTAAACCTGCTCATGACTAGTGAGACCAACATAACCTAGGCTCTTATTACAACTTTTCTCGGCCAGAATCTCAACATGACGTGATGGTGCGTATCTCAGTACTAGGAAAGCCGACAATCACAAATAACTATGCATTTTGAATTAAAAGTGTGATAAAAATAAGTTTATCAGTAAAAATATCATAAATAAGTGATAAGAATAACTGCGACTCAAATAAAAAACTCCCAAAATCTGGGTGTCACTGAGTACATGAGCTACTAAATGCCAACACAGTCAAAACTTCTAATGCAACTGTCTAGAAAGATTAAGCAATGCTAAATAAACTGAAATGAAAGGGAGTCAAGGTCTGTGGGTGCCAAAGAAGCTACCTCAAAAGTCTCCTAGCAGGTAATGCTCCAAATCTAGCAACCACTAGGTCCTAATGTACCTGGATCCACACAAGAAGTCCAGAGTGTAGTATGATTACAACCGACCTAATGTACTTAATAAGTAACATGAGTAACCTTGGGCTGAAAGCAGTGACGAGCTTAGAAAGGTACAGTTCAAATCCAGATAATAACAGTACAAGTATGATAGGGAAATGACAGTAATACTCAAAAGATTTCATAATCAGTACATATACAATACGAAAATGTTGACATGCTTTCAAATTTAACAATTAAGTTCAATACCGGTGAAATATGCCAAGTATAGCAAGCATGAGGAATGTTACATCTCTATGTCTACTTTAACAAATATGCATGTCAAATGCAATGCATCACAATGATACTCCAATGTACTCAAGCTCTCAGAGTACTCGATCAGACTATCTCAACTCTCACTCATCACACTCAATCACTCAGTATAGTACGGTACCTGCGCTCAATGCTGGTATATCAAACTCCAGAGGGGCGGATCCTGCCCGGGCACTAATAAAACATGTTGCAGCATGCAGCCTGATCCCATCATGAATTAATAAAACCATTTGTGGTGTGCATACCGATCCCATCAATGTCACTCATAATCCAGATCTCGGGCCCCTACTCAGTCATGAATCTCTCTAATATCTCGGGCTCATAAATCTCATGACAATCAGACCGAACAATGATAGCATGATGTAACAATAATTCACAAAAGAGACTGAGATATGATATGCAAATGATGAATGTTACAGAGTATAAAATTGCAGTTTAAGCAAATAATTCAACAGAAGAAATGACACCAGTGGGTCCCAACAGAATAAGCATATAGCCTAAATGTGATTTGTAACATGTATTGCAACTCAATTTCTCTAACACGTATGGATTACATGAAAAGCAATAAGGTTTGATAACTACACGGTACTACAGAATCAACCGATTCAAAATTACTACGGTGCATGCCCACACACCCGTCACCTAGCATGTGTTTCACCTTAACACCAACCAGATAACACGAATTTTAGGGATTCATTCACTCAGTATCAAATTTAGATGTTTTACTTACCTCAAACCCCCGCAAATCCTTACTCCAACAAGCCTTTGCCTCGTGACTCAGGCTCCGAACGAATATTATATGGCCACAAATAGCGCAATACGATCAATACAAGTTATAGGAATCTATTCCATATGATAAACTAAGTTCTTTAACCAAAGCCAAAACGTCAACCTAAAAGTCAACCCTGGGCTCATGTCTCGAAACCCAATAAAATTTACAAAATTTGAACTCTCATTCAATAACGAGTCCAACCATACCAAAGTCATCTAATTCAGACTACAAATCGACACTCAAATCTCCAAATCTTACTCTACAATCCCTAGTCCAAAATTCCACAAATTCCACCTTTAAAACACATAATCTAGGTGTAGAAATGAATGGGTATTCAATTAATGAATAAATGAAATCAAAAGTTTCTTACCTATTGAAATCTAGTGAAATGCCTCTCAAAATTCGCCAGTAGCTGAGCTTGCAAAGTCCAAAAACGATAGAATCTACCCTTGATTTTATCTTCTGTCCAGGCATCTCGCACTTGCGAGACCATGATCCGCTTCTGCGGAAGCGCATCTACAGTTCACGTTCCGCACCTGTGAGACTCACTTAATCCCCCAACCAATTGTACCTGCAGTCCCTTCCTCGCATATACGGTATAGCTTATGCGGCTCACCCCCCGCTCATGCACCTGCAGAGTCCTTTCGCTTCTACGGCTCAATTTTTTCCTGCCCGTTTCCGCTTTTGCGGACCTTCTTGTGCAGATGCTTCTACGGAATTTCTTCCTCACCTAAAGTCCCAGGCTTCCTCCCCAGCTCTCGTATTTGCGCTTAGATATCCACTTTTGTGGCTCCACACCTGCGTCCAAAACCTCGCAGGTGCGGTTACACCAGAACAACTGTCCGCAGAAAATTCATAAGTCCAATTCTTGATCCAATTTCAATCTGAATCACTCCATAGGCCCCTCGGGACCCTATCTAAACATACCAATCCATCCTAAAACATCATACGAACTTAGTCGAGGCCTCAAAACAGATCATATAACATCAAAAACACAAATCGCACCCCAATTGAAGCCTAACTCTAATTAACCTCAAATTTCGCACACAAGTCATAAATGACATAACGGACCTATTTCAACTTCCGGAACCAAAAGCTGAGCCTGGTAACAACAAAGTCAACTCTCGGTCAAACTTCTCAACTCTCCAAACATTAATTTTTCCAACTTTCGCCAATCCAAGCCAAAATCATTTTCGAACCTCCAAATCAATATGTGGACGCACTCCTATGTCCAAAATCATCATACGGAGCTATCAGAACCATCAAATCCATTCTGAGGTCAGTTACACATAAGTCAACATCTGGTTAACTCTTTCAACTTAGGCTTCCGGGACTAAGTGACCCAATTTATTCAGAAACATTCCCGGAACCAAACCAACTACCCCAGCAAGTCACTAACAACAAATGAACATATAATAAACAATACATGGGGAAGCGTGGCTATAATACTCAAAATGATTGGCTGGGTCGTTGCAGTGAAGCATCATAATACACAATGTACATCCCTGAATCGGAAGGCAAACCCAAAGATGATGTTGTAGTCAACGTTGTCTTGAGCTTCTGAAAGATCACCTCACAATCATCAAACCATCTGAACTGAACACCCTTCTATGTTAATCTATTCAACGGAGTTGTACTAGACAAAAAGTCCTCAACAAAACGACGATAATAACCTACTAGCCCCAAGAAACTCCTAATCTCATTGCTGGAGTAGGACAAAGCCAACTTTGAACTCCCTCGATCTTCCTTTGATGCACCTTAATACCCTCACCCTATAAAACATTCCCCAAGAAAGCCACTAAATCTAAACAAGAACTGGCACTTGGAGAACTTAATATATTGTTTTTGTTTCCCCAAATTTTGAAGCACTAACCTCAAATGTTACTCGTGCTCCTCCATACTACATAAGTAGATCAATATGTCATCAATGAAAATAATGACAAATGAGTCAAGAAATGTCCTGGACATTTGATTCATTAAATCCATAAATGTCGTTGGGGCATTACTCAAGCTCAAGGACATCACTAGAAACTCGTAGTGCCCATATCTAGTCTGAATTGTCGTCTTCGAAACATCCAAAGCGTGAATCCTCAACTGATGATACCATATCTCTAATTGATCTTCGAGAACACTCTAACACCCTGAACCTGATCAAATAAGTCATCAATGCGCAGCAATTGATACTCGTTCTTGATGGTGACCTTATTCTGCCGGCGGTAATCAATGCACATCTACATACTCCCACCTTTCTTCTTCACAAACAATACTGGTGCGCCCAAACACTTGGCCTGGGGAATCCCTTCTCGAGCAACTCCGAAGCTACTCCTTCATATCTTTCAACTCCGCAGAAGCCATATGATAAGGAGGAATAGACGTAAGTTGGTGCCTGGCGCCAAATCAATGTCGAAGTCAATATCACGACGGCATGGCTAGTAAGTCAGCAGGTGTTGACGATCAATTTGACCCTCCTTTTTAAAATTAAATTAGTTATACTTATTAATTAGAAATAAGTGTGGTAAAATAAGTGTGGTAAAATATTTTCTAATCATTAATAGAAAAATAATAATTAATATTGTTGAATTAATAGAAATTTGATATTGAAATTTGTAAAGTATATTATTCTTGCTATTTTGAAATATTAAAAATAACTTTTAGATCTTAATAAGCAAGTTTAACAATTAATTTTAAGAAATTAATCCTTAATATATAATTATGTTGTCTTATTTACTTTAAGTAGCCAAAATTAATTTCATAATTTCAATAAATGAAATATCATAGAAATTAATAATTAATTACAACAATTAATAATATATTTAATGAATATAGCTTAAAAGGCTACAATTACAAATAATCAATCAAACTCAATGTGGCTATGTGTTAAAGTCTATTTCAGTTGTTCTTGGCCCAAATACACGAGCCCAAACACTTTGACTCGGACAAGACCCACCCCCTCTATCCTATGTTGGAAATCTGTGCCAATAGCAGTGTGCCACATCGCCTCTCTCCTACACTCAAAAAGGAAATACAACACATTTGGATTGTTGATCCACCTCATCAATGGTCCGTAATTACTTTTTGTTTTCTCTTTTCTTTAATTCTTACCTAAACCTCATCTCCGTCGTTGGATTATAGGGATCCAACAGTCGTCATTTTTCATAATAAAACTTTTTATTAATCCTCATCTTCCTAAAATATCAGGGTCGTTGATCCAAATATCTAACGGCCCAGATTCTGTCTCGCATTTTAACTCTACCAAACACCCCTAACCCTACTCATTAGCATCTTACTCGGTATCCCTTATTTCCCCATTCTCTCTCATTTCTTTCATCCCCATCAACCCCATTAATACGAAAACTATGCACAAATTTATGCAAGGTCATCCCAATCAAACCTGGAACATCTATCTTGTCCCTGCTAGCTGCAAATCACGCCTGCATCCATTCTTTTTTCATCGATTTAATTCGAATTTTGAATCTCATACTCTAAACCTAAAATGCACCAACAGATATACTATTAATCCTTCTCTGTTCCGTCGAATCAATGCATGCATAACAATCATCTGCAGATTTATCATCATTACTCGATGTCTAGAGGTCAAACGCAGTGACCTCTTGACATTAGAGTTTGACTAATAGTCCAAAGGCTTCGATGGCCACCTTGCTTTTTCCCTCTGTTCTTCATTTATTTTACCTCTATTGCTATCATCATCTACCTTTCGTCACTTTCCACTCACATTCACGACCCCAATTTCCCACCTTAAAATGTGCACCTAGTCTTAATACTGGGTAAGACTAACATGCATAGATGAATAGCGGTAATATTAGTAAAACCTCAAGTTTAAACCATTACGCTATTACAATAAATCTCAACAGCACAGCTTACAAATAAATCCAAAAATATGGTGGAACTGAGTTATAAACTCTACAGAATATTCTAAAACATCTACTACAGCACTATCTGGTAAAGGAAACAACAATAATGAGAAGATATTGGAAGGTGACTCCAAAGCTTACGGACGTCGAGCAGGTATAACTTGAAATCTCCTAAAAGCAGCTAATCGATCAATCTCTAGAGACCAGAACGAGAAGACGTACCTGGATCTTCACAAAAATGTGCAGAAGTGTAGTATGAGTACACCACAACGGTACCCACTAAGTATCAAGCCTAACCTCGGTAGAGTAGTGACGAGGCCAAGTCAAGACAACTACTAGGACAAGAATAGAACAAGATGCTGGATTCGCAATTGCGGGATGAACGGACTTAAGGGGAACTTTGAAAACGCGACAGTGGTTCGCAAATGTGAACCTTGCTTCCTTTATAAATGCGACATATTCATAGCAAATGTGAATCTACCCTATCCTAAGTCATCTCCACAATTACGACTCAGGAATCGCAATTGCAATACCTGAGACCCCCTACTAAGGTTGCAATTACGATCAATTGCGAACACCAGAGGCATCAGTACACCAGCAAATCAGATTTAGTTCAAAACCACTTCGAATCACGTCTGAAACTCATCCAAGCCTCGGGGCTCCAAACGAAAATTCCACACAAGTCAAAAAAATATCATACAAACTCTCTTGCAAGATCAAAACACAAAAAATAACATCTAGAACTATGAACCAGACACCAAAATGCATTAATTTTAAAGTAAGTTCAAAAACTTCTAGAATTGCGACTAAGCGTTTAAATCCTATAAAATCAACTCCAAATGATACCAAATTGTAGAAAAATTATAAATAGCATAACGGACATATTCCAAGTCCCAAAATCAAATTCTGAACCTGATAGCCAAAAGTTAACCTACGGTCAAACTTCCAAACCTCAAATTGCTAATTTTTGGAAAAACAACACAAATTAACCTATGGACTTCCGCATTCGATTACGGGCATACGTCCAAGTCTAAATTCTAATATGAATCTATCGGATCCATCAAAATAGTGTTTCAGGGTCGTTTTCACAAAAGTCAAAATTGGTCAACATAATCAACTTTGGCTTCTAGGCCAAAAGCCAAAGGGTCTAAATCAACCTGAAATCTTCCTGGAACGAGACTAATCAATCCCGCAAGCCATAAAACCTAAATCACAGATGTGTGAAGCATCAAAAGGGTAAACAGGGCACAAATACGTAAAATGATCGGTCGAGTCATTACATTCTCCCCCTCTTAAAACAAACATTAGTCCTCGAAAGTGTATAAACACATACATGAAGGGATAAAAAGGAGAGGATAACGACCCCGCATGTCATGCTCGGTCTCCTAGGTTGCCTCCTCGACCAGATGACCCCTCCATGGAACCTTCATTGAAGCAATGTTCTTTGATCTCAATTTCCAGACCTGCCTATCCAAGATAGCCGCTGGCTCTTCAATATAAGTCAAATCCTTGTTCAATTGGATTGAGCTGAAATCTAATACATGGGACAGATCACCATAATACTTCCGGAGCATAGAAACATGGAACACCAGATGAACCACTGATAGGCTGGGTGGCAATGCAATCTTGTAGGCCACCTCCCCCGCTCTCTTAAGGATCTCAAAAGGACTGATGTACCTATGGATCAACTTGCCCTTCTTCCTGAACCTCATCACACCCTTCATAGGTGAAACCTGGAGAAAACCCTCACTATGATGTACGAATCTAATCCTAAATCAACTTGACTTTTTCTGAGGAATCCTGAACAAAACCTGTGCCTAACAACTTAGCCTCTCCCGGCTCAAACCATCCAACTAGAGAACGAAATTGTCTCCCATATAGGGCATCATATGGAGCCGTCTAAATACTCGATTGATAGTTTTTGTTGTAGGCGAACTCTACAAGCGGCGAGAAATGATCCCAAGAACCCCTGAAATCCATAACAGATGCACGAAGCATATCCTGTAATACACGAAGAATATCCTCTAATATTTGAATGGTGCGCTCGGACTACCCGTCCGTCAAGGGGTGAAAGGTGGTACTCAACTCAACCGGTATGCCTCACTCACACTGCACAGTTCTCCAGAAATTCAATGTGAACTTCGTGCCTTATTTGGTGGTAATGGACACCAACACACCATGAAGATGAACAATCTCGTGGATTCTTCAGAGCTAGATGCTCTGAAGAATAGGTTGTCACCATCGGAATGAAATGAGCCAACTTGGTCAACCTGTCTATAATAAACCATATTGTGCCAAATTTCTTCATAGTCCGGGGGAACCCAACAACGAAATCTATAGTAACATGCTCCCATTTCTACTCGGAAATATCAAGTCTCTAAAGCAAACCGCTCGACCTCTGATACTCATAATTCCCTTTCTGACAATTTAGGCATTGTGCCAAATACTCCACTATATCTTTCTTCATTCTCCTTCACCAATAATGTTGCCTCAAATCTTGATACATCTTAGCGGCACCTAGATGAATGGAGTACCACGAACCGTGGGCTTCCCCAAGGATCAACTTATGTAAGCAATCTACACTAGGCACACATAACCGGCCCTGCATCCGCAACACATTATCATCTGCTATAGAAACCTCCTTGACATCGTCGTGTTGTACCATGTCCTTAAGGACAAGCCAATAAGGGTCGTCATACTGATGCGCTCATATAAGGATGAACGAGAAACCACACAACCAAGAACCTGACTGGATCCAAAACATCCAATCTGACAAATTCATTTGCCAACGCCTGAACATCTATGGCTAGTGGTCTGTCTGCTGCCGTTAGATATTCCAAACTGACCATATTCTCCGCTTGTCGACTCAAGGTATCGGCCACCATATTGACCTTCCCGGGATGATACATAATAGTGATATCATATTTCTTAAGCAACTCTAACCATCTTTACTACATCAAATTAAGATCTTTCTGCTTGAACAGATGCTGGAGATTTTGGTGATCTAAATGGACCTCACTTGGAAAATCGTGTAAGTATTCCTCCAAATCTTCAATGCATGAACAATAGTTGTCAATTTCAAGTCAGGAACTGGATAATTCTTCTCATGAACCGTCATCTACCGAGATGCGTAGGCAATCACCCTACCATCTTGTATCAATACCGCGCCAAGCCCAACACGTGATGCATCACAGTACATAGTGTAAGACCTCAAACTTGAAGGCAACACCAACACTAGGGTTGTCTTCAAATCAATCTTGAGCTTTTGAAAGCTTGCCTCGCACTCCTCGGACCATCTGTAAGGATCACCCTTATAGGTCAATCTAGTTAAAGGTGCAGCAATGGATGAGAAACTCTTTATGAAGCAGCGATAATACCCGGCCAAACCAAAGAAATGTCTGAATATCCGTAGCTGAAGACGCTTTGGGCCGACTCTGAACAGCTTCAATCTTCTTCAGATCTACTTTAATCCCCTCACTTATTCGGTCAGCCCAAATGACATCACAAGAAACTTGTACTGACTATACCGAGTAATGAAAGCAGTCTTCGGAATATCCGGATCCCGAATCTTCAGCTGATGATAACCTAAACTCAAATCAATCGTTTAGAACACTCTGGCACCCTAAACCTAGTCGACTAAGTCATCAATGTGCGGTAATAGGTACATGTTCTTCATTGTAACCTTGTTCAGCTATCCATAACCAATACACATCTGCATAGAACAATCCTTCTTCTTCACAAATAGAACTGGAGCACCCAAGGCGACAGACTAGGCCGAATGAAACTCTTATCAAGCAACTCTTGCAACTGCTCCTTTAAATCCTTCAACTATGGTAGTGCCATACGATATGGTGGAATAGAAATGAGCTAAGTGCCAGAAATAAGTCATTACTAAAATTGATATCTCTATCAGGCAGCATGCCCTAAATATCCACTAGAAATACATCTAGGAAGTCTCACTATCGGAAAACTGACTCAACGGTAGGAGTATCAACACTGGATCTCTCACGAAGGCTAGACATGCATCACACACCTTCTCAACCATTAGACGAGTTTTTAGAAAGGACACAACCCTGCTAGGAATATAATTCAATGTACCCCTCCACTCTAACCGCAGCAAACCTAGCATAGCCTGTGTCATCGTCTTGGCATGACAATCCAACATAGTGTGATAGGGAGACAACCAGTCCATGCCCAAGATCACATCAAAGTCTACCATATTGAGCAACAATAGATCAACTCTAATCTCAAAATCACCAATAAAAACTAAACAAGACCAATACACACGGTCTTCAATAATAGAATCTCACACAGGCATGGACACGTAAATAGGAGAACTCAAAGAATCATGCGATATATCCAAATACGCAACAAAGTAAGATGCACATTTGAATAAGTGGATCCTGATCAAATAAGACTGATGCATCCCTATGACAAATCTAAAACATACATGTGATGAATGTGTCTGATACGACCACCTCCGTCATACCAAGAAAATCATAGAATCTGGCATGGCCTCCCCCTCTAGAGCGACCTCTACACGCCTAACCTCCACCCCTAGCTGGCTCTCCAGGTGGAGCGGAAACTGGAGCAGCAACCATGGCTTGTGAAGTCTGTGGGCCAGGTGGAACCTGGGAATCTAAGTAGTCTATAAAGGTTCACCCCTCCTAAGTCTAGGGGAAGTCCCTCAACATATCTCCGGTTTCGCCACACTCAAAATAAGCTCTTGATGGGCGTGGCTGCTAAAGCTGACTTGGGTCTGGCCGGCTAGACTGACTGCTGAAGGCATCCCGTTTAGGAGGCGCACTAGATAGTAGCTGGCAAAATGTGCAACTTGAGACCTCGGAGTACCACTAGAAGCTGGAAGTGCTGAATGAACTGGACGGCTCTCATAGCCTCTACCATGATGGGCTACAGCTGGGGCGTGGGCACCACTATATCCTCCGGAACCTCTAGGCCTTTTGGCTCCCTTTCCTCTCTCATGGCCCCGCATACCCTCTAACCTCTGTGCAATCTCTAGTACCTGCTGATACGGGATATGTGGCTCCAACTATAAATCCATGTTGAATCTAATACCATAGTTGATCCCCTCGATGAATCAATGGACTCTCTCTATTAATGTAGAAACCAAGGTAGGTGCATGTCTGGACAACTTACTGATCTGATGGCATACTTTGACATGGTCATAGTACCCTTGCGCAACTTCTCAAACTCCATGAGCCATGCACCCCAAGGGTCTAGCAAACAAACTCTCTTAAGAACATCTCTAAAAACTTAGTCCATGTGAGTGAAGCTGCATCGGCTCGACTACCCTCCTCGTAAGCCCACCACCACTAATACGCTGCTCCTGATAGCTGAAATGTAGTAAAAGCAACTACGCTCGTCTCCACAATACCCATGTTGCGGAGAACACGATGGAACTTCTCTAGAAAAACCTTTGCATCCTTTGTACCTAGGCCGCTGTAAGTAGGAGGATGGTACTTCTTGAACCTCTCAAGTCTAAGTTGCTCCTCCTTAGATGCCACGGACCTAACCTCAGTGTGAACCGGAATAACAGGTTGCACTGGCAAAACCTGCGGGACCTGATCAACATGGACCCACTACTTTGGAGAACGGGCCGTAGAAGTATGAGCTCCTCCCCCCGCCGGAGATGTGGCTGGTGCAAGTTGAATCAACCTCACATGAGCTAGAGTACTGAACATGCTCAAAAATTGTGCTAGGGTCTCCTAAAGCGCAGGGATGACAAGAGGCACCTCGGGTGCCTGTCCCCCAACCAGAGCTACTAATGGCTCCTCAGTCGCTGGGCAGGTGCTCTAGCCACACCACGTGCCCTCCTCAACCTCTCCCCGATCATGGCCTCACGCTACTTTAGCAGGGGAGCGAGTGTCTGATTGTTGCATCCAGCAGTACGTGTTCTCACCATCTGTGAGAGAATAAAAATACAACGATTCAGATTCTGAAGTCAACAAATTTCTATGATAAGGAATCAAAGAAGTGGAGTTTTCCTAATAGTTCGGTATCCTCTGAAAGATAAGTGTAGATGTCTCCGTACTGATAGGCAAGACTCTACTAAACCTGCTTATGACTCGTAACACCTGTGAACCTACAGCTCTAATACCAACTTGTAATGACACCATTTTTACACCTTAGGATGTCGTGATGGAAAATACTAGGTAAGCCTAACATGCATAGAGAAATATCAGAAATATTAATAAAAACCTCAAATTTACACCATTAAACTATCATAATAAATCTCAACAGCACTCCTGACAAATAACTCCAAAAATCTGATGGAATTGAGTTATAAGCTCTACAAAATATTCTAATTGTCTACTACAACACTGTTGTTAAAGTAAACAACAGTAATGAGAAGATAGCTGAAGATGACTCCTAGGACTACGGACGTCGGATAGGTATACCTTGAAGTCTCCTGAAATCAGCTAACTAATCAATCTCTAGCATATAGCACGTGCAAACGTACCTGGATCTGCACAAATATATGTAGAAGTGTAGTATGAGTACACCACAACGGTATCCAATAAGTATCAAGCCTAACCTTGTTAGGGTAGTTAGGTGGCCAGGTCAAAACACCTACTAGGACAAGATAAACAGAACAAGAATATTACAACAGGAAGTAATGGAAAGCGGAGAAATGCATGACAACAAAGAAGTTTAATAAGGTTAACTAATGACGGAATTGTAAGCATAAAGACAATAAGAAGGAAGAAAATAACAAGAACCACAAAAATTCAAATACGAACAAAACTGATAAGACAAGGAAGAATAAAAGCAACAAAAATTGTTCAACCAATAACTCTTTTCAGTATTAAATGCACAACAAAAATCATAGCCGAGGTACCTCCTCGTATTCACATTTAACTTTCAATCACAATCTTTCCTTAAATCGCTGTGTGAGCCTTACATTCAATTTTAAAAATTATTTTTCATGAAATAGCTACACACGTTTTAACCCACTTTATCACAATGCGTCGCTTCAAGTAGTTCCCCTACTAGCAACACGCGTGTCAAGCCTACCTTATCTTATTGTATGCATATCAACCCCTAGCCTTATACCACTTCACGCGAACCAATATCACAACATAAGGACAACTCGCACCACTAGTTCCCATATGCCACAACTTGCCAAACGAATCAACAACACCAATGTTTCCATAGAAAATAGCCCATGGATAAACCATAATGTGTACAAAGATTTTAATAATAACAAAATGAATGTGAATTGCTCAACAAGAAAGACATCTAAACAATTAACAACTTCGCCTCAATGTGATAATGGCTTTTATAACTTCTAAACCAATAACTCAACAAGAAGATATTCCATGAAATAACAACTTCAAGTAAAAGTAATTCAATATTTTAAGAGGGAAAATGACAATAAGGAAGGCAATAACCTCAATTAAAGCATATATGATCAAAATAGCAAGTAAGAGGTAGAACAAGTGTTAAGAATTTCAAATAAAGGTGCAAGGGTAGATTAACACATATAAGAGTAGATTAACAATGAGGGATATAGCATGTTATGAAAATTAAATTAAAGGTATGGAAAGAGTTTAAATAACCTAAATTAGTCAACTATCACATATAGCATGTGTACCCACTCATCACCTTGCGTATATGGCTTTCACATAATAGCACAATCAACTCAAATCCTAAGGGGTAATTCCCCCAAACAAAGTTAGACAAGATACTTGCCTCAACTAGGCCAACTCAACCCTCAGAAATAGCTTTTCCCCTAAAATCTGCATCCACGCGGCTCAAATCTAAACAAAAGTGACTTAATATCATCAACCAATGCAAGGGAAAACAATTAAAATAGATAAAGCTTATATCTTTATAAAATTCTCAAGAAGTCAACAAAAATCAATCACGGGCTCGCACGCTCAAATCTCAGGTCTAAGGGTAGATTCCGACTACCTATAACCCCACGATTTCATATATCTGATTAGAATTCAAATCTGAGTCAAAATCGACTCTCAACACTCAATTCTTCATGTTTCTAAAACTTGAAAAAACTTCCCAAATTTCCTATTTGATTCACATAAATTTGATGTTAAATCTAAGATATATTCATTAAATATGGTTGGAATTTGATTAAAATCACTTACCCAAGGTTTGTAGATGAAAATATCCTCTCCAAATCGCCTCCTACCGAGCCTAGGGTTCTAAAAGAGAGAAATGAGATGAAATCCCTATTTTTCTATCTTTTGTTCAGTTGCAGACGTCGCAATTGCGACACTTGTTTTGCAATTGCGAACCCTCATAATTGCAAAGAGTTTCTCGCAAATGCGACAGTGGGTTCACAAATGTGAACCCTACTCCCTTCGCAAATGCGACAGATTCATTGCAAACGTGAAACTACCCCATCCCAAGTCATCTTCGCAATAGCGATCCAGGCATCGTAATTGCGATACCTTAGATCCCCCTGCTAAGGTCAGAATTGTGATCTGGTATTCGCAATTACGACACAAGAGGCATCAGTACACCAACAGATCAGATTTAGTTCAAAACCACTTTGACACATCTGAAACTCATCCGAGCCCGCGAGGCTCCAAAACAAACATCCACACAAGTCTAAAAATACCATACAAACTCTATCATGCTATCAAAACACAAAAATAACATCTAGAACTACGAATCGGACACCAAAATGCATGAATTTCAAAGTAAGTTCAAGAACTTATAAAATTTCAACTAAGCGTCCAAATCCTATCAATCAACTCCAAATGATACCAAATTTTGCAGACAAGTTCTAAATAGAATAACGGACCTATTCCAAGTCCCACAAAATATTCCAAACCCGATAGCCAAAAGTCAACCTATGATCAAACTTCTAAACCTCAAATTGCCATTTTTTAGCAAAACAACACAAATCAATCTACGGACTTCTGAATTCAATTCGGGCATATTTCCAAGTCCAAAATAACGATAGAAAGCTATCAGAGCCATCAGAATACCGTCCTGCGGTCGTTTTCACAAAAGTCAAACATTGGTCAACATAATCAACATAGGCATATAAGCCTAGAGTCAAAGGGTCTAAATCAACCTGAAATATTCCCGGAATGATACCAATAAACCCACAAGTCATAAAACCTAAATTACACATGCGTAAAACATCAAAAGAGGAAACGGGGCACAAATACACAAAACGACCAGTCAGGTCGTTACACTGACAATTCAAACTAACTGGAACCCTAAGTAGCTTGAATGCCACTATAAAAGGGGAATTCAATGTTGATGGTAGGCTATAATTTCATGTTTTAGTCGCTTATCGCACTCTAATTTACTATTCTTTAATTGAGTTTGCGCTTTAATTGCTAATATTTTGCACTAATTATGTGTTTTATGCCTTGTAGGAGTGATTCCGAGCTATGTAGATATTATGGAATGAATTAAAGTGATTTGGAGCTTTGATGTCTGAGTAAAAGCCCAAATATTAAGTCGGGATCGAGTTCGGGGATCAACTGATGATAGTGGAACAAAACGAGAGAATCAAGCAGGCATATTGCGCAGTATATAATAAAATGAACATAACTTTTAGCTCAGAACTTCGTCTAGGCTCCACAATACATTGTTGGAAAGATAATTCAACGGGATACAACTTTCATTTTCTGCAGTTTCCCAAATCCCCAATTAGTGCGACGCATGAAAAGCAAAAAAATTGCAATTATTCCTATTTCGGCTAGGAAAAGGGAATTTCGTCTAGGTCCAACCCTACTTGGTATAAATAAATGGAAAAAAGGTATTTTCTGTAATTTTATCTAAGACCTAAGTACGCTAGAGAAAATGTGGAGAAGCGAAAGCACAAGGAATTCATCATTCAATCCTCACTCA
This sequence comes from Nicotiana paniculata, assembly GCA_005239505.1. Lineage (NCBI taxonomy): Eukaryota > Viridiplantae > Streptophyta > Magnoliopsida > Solanales > Solanaceae > Nicotiana > Nicotiana paniculata. Next base: position 178,063 of record ML332751.1, read on the forward strand.
AGACAAGAGTTTGGATCGTTTTATGATTTTCTTTATATTTGTGATGAATTACTCTATATATATGGAGTAGTTCTATTTAGGGTTTGATAGATTTGGTGTTTTGATACTTGTTTGTTGATAATTGACTCTCGTTTTATGTATTGAATCGTTTTGGATGTTTAAATCGCTGCATCTATATTCACTAGTTCATGTAATCGGGTGAGGTATAACTTGTGATATTCTTGCATTATATTTCGTTGGTTGAATTCATTGATTCTTCTTAGTAATTGAAAGAGGCTAGTTGAATTGTTGATTAAACTAAGTTAGGAGGATAATCGAAAGAGGTTCTCCTAAAGACCATTCCACCACGAATTCTTGCATATCTTCACATGCTTAAAATTGGTTCATCTTGTGAGGTTGAGACTTAATTAAGAGAGGAGTTTCTACTAATCAATTAAACTAATAATCAAGTAAATGCGAGAGACTCACTTGAACATTAGAAGTGAATTATCTAGAGCTAAGTCCCAAACATTTATCTTGCACTTATCTTATCAACCCTATTTCCCCCAATTGATATCCTTTCTTGCTTATTAATTGTGTTGTTTGTCACTCGTCAATAGTTTAGAATCTTAGTTAATTTTAGTTTAAATAACATAATTCTCACTTATTGATCATCTTGGATAGCAATCGAACTATAAACTACAAAAATATTGTTTAACTTCAATCCTTGTAGATACGATATTATATTTTACTATATTCGACTAGTGAGCATATTTAGTGTGTGTTTAAAGCTCGTCAAATGTCTTCAAAAAATACACATAAAATACTATCCGAAACACAAAAGAAATAAAGAAAGAATGAGTGAAAATTTAAGTTTTTCTTCACCAAGTGATCTTTTTCTAATTTTTCTGTTTTCTTTTCTCTTCTCCGGCTTGAGTTCAACTACTATACTAGTCTTGAGTTTGGGATCCTAAACGGCTGTTGAATACCTCCTACTTAATTTGTTGCGCTGCAGAAGGTCAATGCACATTGAACCCATTTACCTCACTTTGATTATGTAGCCTTATGTTTCTAATATTTTTTCTTGTTAATCATCTGTTGTTTGGTAACCTATATTATACTTGTTATGCCCAGTCTTTGCATCCTAACCTTATTGTTAAGGCGTCGACTTTCTGATTAAGCTATGTTGTTGTTGGTATTGTTGTCAAACTTGATCTTTAAATAAACCTTATACATCATGACTTAGCAGGTTGGAAATGTTTGTATTAATATTCTCTCATGACTAAATCCTGTCAAGTCTTTTCATTATTAAATAGACCAAACCTTAGGTTAATTATATTATGTAAATAAAAAATGTTCGTATGAACACGGTTATGTTTGCTAAGTTAGTTGAATCATGCTTTTGAACCTTTTCTTTGTGGTTTTGCACCGCTAGATTGCTTGACCCTCCTACTTGTGATATTATTTTGGTATTATAAGTGAATTCAGCAGCTTCATATTATGTTTTACCTGTATCCTTTAATAGCTTTAGTTAAATCGGTTTGTTGCTGATATCCTGATTGTTCTACACTCTTAGAAATCCATGTAGCTATACAATTGTTACCCTTAAGACCTTACTAGGATTCCTGATTAATTGAACTATATCTTATGATGATGATGTTGTGTGCAATATTTATGCTAATCGAAAGGTTTGAATAAAATCAGGCTTCTAAACTTCTTTAATTATTGTTAACATTTCTTATATTGTACTATTTTGATACCTATGAAGTTCTACAGATTTTTTTCAGTTCCTACCTTCATATTAATCTGTTTGACTCTAATTAGCAGCCTACATATGTAGTGGTGACAGAATGATCATTGTGTGTCCTTTGTGATGATTTGATAAGTAAAGAAACCATGTAATGAACCTTGTTAAGTGTGTTAGGAAGACTGTTCTCTATTGATACTATAGTGAGTTTAATATTCACCCTCTCATGACTATTTGAGCCTTTTTTGTGAGACTCCTGCTACTACATTAATGACCCTTGCACCTGAGTTTACCTTTACCGTGTTAATCCTTGCTATGTTCATGGACTATTCTATCACTTTAGTTTGATAGGCTATATATTTGCACTTATGTACTAGCTTTACTTGCCCTGATTTTGACTTCGCTATGGTTCTTTACTTGGTCGAATTTGTGAATTCTTCCTATTAAGGGATCTTTTATTATTGCTGGTATGATCTGTTGGCTTTAACTGTTAAGACTTATCTTTGACTTTACACTATCCTGATTCTTAGATGTATGTCATGTTAGCTTAAATACAGGTCGTATATTGAGTTTCATTGGTATATTGTGCTAGTGAACCTATCTATATGCCCAATTGTTGGCTTAATATAACATGTTCGCCTTGTCAAGTCAAAGGATATGCCTTTCACCTACTAGGCATGTTCTTAACTATGTTGAAGCCTTTCTTAAAAGGGCATGTGAAGTGTCTCTATGATCTGGACCTACCTACAAGAGCTTTGATTATGAATCACAACATCGCTTTTATTCACAGTTGTTGAATTTTTGTGTGTTGAACCTTTAGAAGGTTTACCATGACTGTTTGTGTCTTGGAAGTACAAAATTATTATGTTAATCTTTCATTTATGTATAAGCCTATGAGGAAGACTAGAAGTAGGTGGTTAATGGAATTTGGGTGTGAGACCTAGTTGTGAATTAGACACCCTTCTCTAACACAAGCATTGTTCGGGGTCCATGAGACTCTCGTGAACTATGAAGTGTCAGGGCTCACAAGATGGTTTTATCCATAAACAAGGATTCACCCCAAGCCTTTAATTGTTAGCTCCTATTAATCCTCATATGATTAACACCAATGAAATTAGCTCTTTATTCGTATTTTGTCATAATTTCATACTTATTTCATTTCTATGTTAGATAAATACTAATGACTTTTTAATAATTTTTGTGCATGTTTGATTTGGTCCTAGTGAGTTCCATTGGGAACTCAGGCCCAATTTTAAATCTAGCCTGCTCCCTTGTCCGCATGGAGGATGTCTGCCAAATCCCGCTGGGCCTGGACGAGCTTACGAAGCCCAGTTTTCAAAAGTCCAACCTCTTTCCCTTATTTATTCCAAATTTTATTTGTTTCTATTATTATTTCATATATGTATATTTTTTGAATGACTAACTTCATTAGTGGATAACTTTAACACTTCAATTGTGTACGAACAATGGCAAACCAAAGCTAAGAGATAAAAGAACAAAAATCAAAATTCTGCTTACTTTAAACTTTTTAATATTTGATCACTTGTTTGTTTTCTTAACAAATGAAAGACATTATCTTGTTATCACTAATAGTTTTCAATAAGTTTGGACTTTGACAAATTTCAAAAGCAACACGAATCTCTGAAAAAAATCAAAACTGCGAAAAAATAATTGCTAAGATATTTCAAGAAATAAAAAACCAAAAACAACTGACATTTACAAACTGGTGGACCCAATGAGTTTCACAAAATACAAGACTTTCTCACTACAATTGATTTTCAAGTAAGGAGTACCTATTCCAACTTAAGGTATATCTTCAAATAGTCCCTCACTTTACTACGTTTCATATAGATAATTACCTTAAAACACATACCACTTTCTTTCAATCAAAGAATTCTTCACAAGATATTTGAAACATATCTAAAAAAAATTCAATTTATAAGCCTACATATTTCAAAAGAGATTTCCTATATTACAAAACTTCAAAACTCGTGACTCCTTCTCAAAGTACATACACGCCTTTTTTTCTCAAAATAGTAAATTTGTAGATAAAGACGTAGAATATTTAATAGACTTTAATCACATGACTAAGCACAATATAGACATTTCTATCCTCGAACCTTGCCTGAGCCTAAGGAGCTACCTCACGTAGATTTTGAGGGGTGTCTAACACCTTCCCCTTAGAATAACTAGATCCCTTATCCAAATCTCACCAGCTAGCATACTATTAGGATAATGATCTTATAAACCCATAAGTACCCTAATATACCTTAAAATATTAGGTGGCGACTTTCTTTATCAACTTCAGAAGAACCATTAGTTGTACTTTATTTTGACTAGTAAAATATAGGCTGCAACAACATGATGACTCCGCTGGAGATTTTTACACTTAAGTTCTGACTTTAGCAGACTTAGGCTAGACTTGAACTTTGATGATGTTTGTTATATTCTTCATAACCTGCAACTATGTGTTTACTCGCTTTATTCTACTTGCTTATAATTTCTATATGTTGATAAATGTTTACCTGCCTATTACTGCTTACCACAATTATTTGTTACTACTTTATACATTTTCATCACATCTTTCCTATCTACTTTTGGCCGTACACAATAACACACGAATGACACGTGAGAGTTTTCTTTTACATCCTTCCAAATCTTCTTTCAAAACTCTCTAGTTTTAGAGAACGACTTTATCAGGTGAACTGGAATAACGTCTCGCAGTTATTCAGTCCAACTCCAAAATTAGGAAACACTCTACTCTAAAAAACATAAGTCATGCTGCATAAACTTTTTCATTCTTTGGTATTGACTCATAATCAGGAAAGTCACCTCAATGTCAATGGATCATGCACCCAATGACATGCCTTTTTGTGAATGACGAACCAATCAAGATAAGACACTAAAGATCCAGAGCATACACTTACCAAACCTTTCACATCTTTAGATGGAAATCAACCGCAACATCCCCGGGATTAACATGGTCATGGGTGCACATCACAAGTTAAAGCAATGGTGGAGGAACATTCAACGGGAGCACGTGAACAAGATCAAAATACACCTGGGAGCACTGACGGAATTGATGAACATTTGAGCTGACAAAGTCCTTACCAGGCTACTGATAGAGTTTTAAGACGCAACTAAGATGGTCTTCAAGGTTGTTGATTGTAAGTAGACGCCAACACTGGAGGAGATTACTAGCTTCACAAAGTTACCATTCGCCGGGCGAAAACTAATACTGCTAGTCGGCATGCCAAATCACAGATTCCTCCATACGCTGGGTCTGACAAGAAAGAGAAACTTGAGAAACGTCAAAGATGGATGGGTGAGTTTGGACCATCTATTTGACAGCTTCGAACACTGGGAGAACTATGAGTGACATCTTGAAAAATTCCAATGCGATCAAGAAGCATGGGAGAGTCTCCTCCACATAAACTTTTCTCTAGTACTATTGGGCGGTTGATTTTCCAATAAAAAAAAGGGACATATAAATATCAACCTATTGCCCCTGGTTCTGGAAAATTTCTGAGGAAATCTGCAAGTCACCCTTGTTCCCATTATACCGGCAGAGACACTCCGGGCACTGTCTACATGCTCAAGAGGATATTATTTCTTTAGAGGCTACAACTTGTTACTCTAAAATATGGGCTACAAAGCACTTTTTTCCAAAGGGAGGAAACCGTCGACTACTTTGTTGGCATCGATAACATGATCTGTAGCCATAATGAAAGGATGGGCCTTTGGACTACAACGCATGGCTAGGACGAGTGGTGGGAAATGTTGACTCATCCGAGTGGAAAATTCATAAATTGAAAAAAAATTTGGTTGAGTAGCAGGGCAATCTTGAGAAGCCCGAGGAAGTACTTCATTGAGTTAGTAGGATTGGAAGGGATTCAGCCGTACGGGCCCCTGAGGGTTCTGAGGCAATTTTGTCTGATTCAGGACGTGCCTCTCTTGTCAACGACAACTTTGTATGATGACGATTACAACAAACAGATTCCAACTCCGAGGGTGATAAGGCTTTAAGATGAATGGAATGGCTCCATTATAATGAGGATGGGAAAAAATCCATGGTGCACGTCTAACTACTTTGTATGGATCAACGAAGAAGACAAGCTGGCCAGGAATAGTAGAGAGGAACTAAATGGGTTGGATGATTCAGGAGTATCTTTATAGATATATCACGAGATCCTGCCCCACTATCTCGTCACTACTGCCATGCATCAACAGGTTGTACCCGATTTGGTCGACCACATGCTGCCACCACCAGATGACGACAATCAGTTGATTGAATACATACAGATTTAGTCAGAAAAATAACCAGAGGAGAAAGTAGAGTACAACAATAATGAAGATGAGGAGGAGGTTGAAGAGGATCCCTAAGAGGAGCCGGAAGAAGAAATCTTGGGAGGTGACTCCGGCGACGATTGTAGAAGTTGCTGGTCGATTTCCCTTTCTTGTACCTTTTCATTCCTAAGGGAGGATCTATAAGCCCACTTAATCTTCTATGAACATTGAAAACCATGTTGTGACAATTGTCCCTATCTTGTATCAGTGATGAAGCCTTGTTGTATCAGTGATGAAGCCTTGTTGTATCGATAAAGTTAAAGTTTGCTCTGGATATGAATGTGTCAAAATTTGATTGTTTGTCAAATGCTCGTGATATAGGCCCACCTCCAGCAAAGAGAGGTCCTTACGTATCTTAGGAAACGCGCTTGTCTGAATACGTGAACTAACTGCTCTATGTGCTTATATTTGTGTAATCCCTGAAACTAATTTCTACTTCTCGTTATTTTTCACTTTATCGCATTCTTTATCCCCGAAAACAGAGGTTGGTTTGTGTTGATACCTACAATATGTCGAGCCACCACACAATCTGAAATCTAAGGGGAAGATGAATGCGACAGTGACCCGGCCAGAAATGCCCTAGTAGTAGCCGTCAACCCAGCAGGATTGGGAGGAAAGCACGATACCGAAAATAACGAACACGTTGCTAGAATGGATTAGGAAATGGAGTCACTGAGATAAAAGGTATAATATATGTAGGAGCTGGCACACTTGCTCGTGACGACGGTTCTACAACCACCCTGTTTCCCTTCCCTAGATTCAATCCCTGACCATTTCCTTCCATCAAACCGGAAAATAACCAATACCTCAATTGCTATCACCACAAACCCACAACTCAAGTCATACTACTAGTAACCCCCACAAACCCCATCAAACCCTTCTATATCCACACCTTATGTCCCAAAATATGTCCAAGCACCACAAAATCCACCAGCCACCACCAATTTGGTTCACAGCCCTCTTCATGACATCGTCACTTTTATCAACAACAATACGTATGTATCCACACATGAGCGGTATGTTCCACATGGATATGCCACATTTGATCCTACCATTACTGCACCCATCACTGTCAGATTTCCCTATGAGATAGACTAATATGTCAAGATGGAGAAAGAAGCAAAATACAAGGAAGAGGATTCAGTGTCGGAACAACTACGAGTATTGAGGAAACAGATAAAGAATCTCCAAGTTGATCGAGGGAGCGAGAGCTTGGATTGTGAGGACCTATGTATACATCACGACGTTGACATGCCCGTAGGGTACAAGCCTCCAAAGTTTGACATTTTTATGGAACAAGGCAATCTTCACGCTCATTTAAGGGCATACTATGACAAGTTGGTCGGAGTGGGAGAAATGAAAAGCTAAGAATGAAATTGTTTATAAGGAGTCTTAGTGGAGAAGCACTTATTTGGTATACCAGACAAGAACCTAGGAATTGGAGGAGTGGCAAGATATGGATAAAGATTGATGAATCACTTTAGATCAACACTGAAATCACTCTGGACATATTCTCTTTGTTCAATATACAAAAGAAGCCCTTTGAATCATTTCGAGAATATGCTCGCTGCTAGTGATCAAAAGCTGCTAGGACTCAACCTTTATTAGATGATAATGAGCTACCTAAGTATTTTATTCGTGCTCAGGAAGGAATTAATTTCGAAAAAATGATGCGTATGAAGGGTCAGAAATTTCACGAGCTGGTCAAAATAGGAGATTTCCTGGAATAAGGTATCAATTCAGGAAAGATACAATCAATGGCCGCACTACAAGCTTCTAGCAAGTCTATACAATCTGGTTCCATCATCAGTGGGAAGAAGAAGAAAAGGGAAGTAACAGTGATCATCCCCTACTATCAGTCAAGTCATCCTCGTCGAATAACTCCTACCCTGCAAATACTCACCCTCCATATCAACCCACTTATACCCCAATATATAACACCCAACCATACTATAATTCTCAACCCCACTACAACCCTACCCCGAGACAATACATATCCAAACCCACCACAACTATATACTCCAATTCAGATCATTACTAATAAAACAAACATGTCTATGCACCCAAGCCACGCCCAAACTTTGAAGAAAGGAATCCCAGAAACCACCCCAATTGACAAGCCTTTATCCCAATTTCTTGAAAGGTTAAGAAGAGCCGGATTGATATGGAAGGAAGAGCTCCCGTCCAACCCCCCAAATATTTCGATGCAAGCAAGCGTTGTTCCTATCATTCAAGCGTTCTTGGGCATGACACTTAGGATTGCTATAGACTGAAAAATGAAATCGAACTGTTGATCAAGAGTGAGCTATCTAGTTCACCCCAGTCCCACCAAATGTAAACTATCACCCACTACTAAACCATAGAATCCAAGGAGCAAAAATGATCGCACTGGACGAGGACTATGACTTGAAAGGGACCATCATCACTATTGGGAATGCTGAAGCTGCAAGAACACCACGTCGAGTAACTCCGTTGATCATTGGGAAGCTAAAACCTCCTATGATGGTTCAAAAATACCAACAATGGTCCACCACCACAACTAGAGAAGAGGGGAATCTAGAGTACGAAACGGTTTCATGGACTTATTAGTCAAAAGGAAAGGGAAAAATGGCAGACACCATAGTTGATCACGGGGTGACTAGGTCAGGAAGGTGTTACGCTCCAGAAGAGGTGAATCATGGGAATCCAAGTAGAGAGCAGAGTCAGAGGAGAAACATAACAGACGCGGAAGAAGCAGAGTTTTGGAGGAAGATATCGGTTAAAGAATACTCTGTAGAATAAAAGTTGAGGAAGATCCTTGCCGACATATCAATTGTGGATTAGTTGATGAGCTCCAACGGTAATAGGGATACTCTGGTAAAAGTACTAAGCAGGGTAAGTGTGCCGAGAAATACTACCAGTGAGGCGCTAGTAGTAACCATTGGGAAGATGGTCGAAGCAAAAAAGATTTCCTTTCGGAGAGATGAACTTCCTGTGGAGGGGATGGATCATAATAAGACTTTTCACATCATAGTGAAGCATGGAGACAAATTCATGTCTCTAGTACTTGTCAAGGAGGATCTGGGGTAAGCATTTTCCCGTTATCTACTCTGCGAGAATTGGGCATTCATTTGAGGGAAGTAAAAGAGAGCCATGTGAGATTAAGGGATTTCGATGGGTCACAGAAGGATGTCGTCGGAGAAATCTACTTAGCCTTGCAGATTGGACCAGTTGAGTTCCCAATATTGTTTCAAGTGATGGACATTTCGTCTTAATACAATCTACTATTAGGAAGGCCTTGGATACTCATGGCAGGGGCAGTTCCTTCCACTCGCTATCAGTGTATGAAATTCGAGTGGGATTTCCAGAAGATTATGGTACACGGGGAGTGGAACCAGCCAGCTTACTGGGAGCATACAATTCTTTTCTTATAAGGATTAGATGGGTGGCCTTCCATGCAGTCGAGATTATGCAAGCAATATAAGTGGAGAAAAATGAGAAGAATCACAGTATGCAGTCATCGTATAGGTCAAAGATGGCAATGCGAAAAATGATGAAGTATGGATACTGAGCAGGAACTAGGTTAGGAGCCCGATCAGATGGGATATTTGAGCCAATTGAACTGAAAGGCAGAAACGTACCGCCGGCTTGGGATATCAACCTACAACTGGAAGAACCTATAACTCGATGAACCTATAGTGGTGACCTGGAAAGAAGGTTTTCATACAAGAGCACGTTTCGGGCGGGGGTCAAATATAACCACGAGAAGATGATATCATCGACGGGATAGAAAGATTGTTTGTGGCCATGATCAAGGAATGTTGCGGCAAAGCTGATATCAAGACATTGACTATTCGGGATGCCGAACTAGGAGAGACCTTGCAAAATTGGACCGTCGATCCATCTCTAGTTCGCCAGAAGTCTTAGCAGTGTGGAATTGTAGTAATTTTGAAAAAAATGCATGGTCAATTGAGGCATGAACCATGCATGTACTTTTTCCTTAAATTTCGTGAATTTATCTTCACCTTTTTTATACTCAATTTTATTTTCAGTAATCAAATCAATAAAAACTTGTGTTTTGCGATTATGACATGTAACAAAAACCTTGAGAAAAATTATCTGAACTACGAAGAATACGATGAGAGTATGATGCTTGAAAACCTCCCGCAAGAGATCGAGCAGCTAGAAATCCAGAAGAAGCCCAATCTTGAAGAAACAGAAGTGATTAATTTAGGAAATGAAGAAGACGTGAAAGAGACATGAATCAGTATTTGAAGGTAGAACAGAAAAAAGAATTGGTACATCTCCTCTGACAATACATCGATCTATTCTCTTGATCAAATAAATACATGCTCGGGCTAAGTACCGACATCATCTCGCACTGATTGCCCATTTACCCTACCAGTCTACCAGTCAAACAGAAACCCAAAAAATTCAAAATAGATTTGAGTCTAAGGATCAAAGAAGAAGTCACTAAGAAGATAGAAATGAATGTGGTAAGGGTCACCAATTACCCTACATGGTTGGCAAACATCGTACCGGTACCAAAGAAGGACGGGAAATCAGGATATGTGTGGACTAGCGAGATCTCAACAAAGCCAGTTCCAGGGACGACTTTCCTCTGCCAATTATACATATCCTATTGACAATTGCGCAAAATATGAGTTGTAATCATTTGTAGATTGTTTAGCTGGATACCACCAGATTCTGATGCATGAAGGAAACATGGAGAAGACAGCATTCACCACACCAGGGGGGTTTATTGCTATCGGGTCATGCCGTTCAGTCTAAAGAATGTTGGGGCTACCTATATGAGGGTCATGAGGACCCTCTTTCACGACACGATCCACAAGAAGATTGGAGTATATGCGGATGACATCATTATCAAGTCTCAGAAGAGTGCAGATTATTTGGGTGACTTAAAGAAGTTCTTTGAGCGATTGAGGAGGTATAGTTTGAAGTGGAATCCCACGAAGTGTGCGTTTGGAGTTCCCGCAGGAAAAATGTTAGCTTCATCGTCAGCAGAAAGGGGATAGAGTTGGACCCCACAAATATCAAAGCCATCCAAGACTTGCCTCCACCTAAAATCAAGAAGGACATGATGAGTTTTTTCGGAAGATTGAACTACATAAGTTGGTTCATAGCCCAGTCAACAGTAATGTGTGAGCTGATTTTCAAGTTGTTTAAGAAATATATCGCTACAAAGTGGACAGAGGAATGTTAGAAATCTTTTGATAGAATCAAGGAGTATTTGTCGAGTCCACCGGTGCTAGTTCCCCCAAAACTGAGAAAGTCTCTACTACTATACTTCTTCGTCCTGGATAATGCATTTGGATGCGTTTTGGGACAACATGATGAGACTTGAAAGAGATAGCAAGTTATCTATTACCTGAGCGAGAAGTTCACACCATAAAAATCTAGATACACCTTGTTAAAGCAGACCTGCTGCACTTTGACCTCGAATGCTCAAAAGTTAAGGTACCTAACGGCATATACCACATATCTGATCACCCGATCAACCCGCTCAAGTACATCTTCCAGAAGTCGATGGGAAAGTTGACCAAATGGTAGATTCTTCTTAGTGAGTTCGACATTGTGTACGTGCCGCATAAAGCTATCAAAGGACAAGCATTAGTTGATCATCTTGAAGAAACCCCAGTAGATAAGTATTACGAGCCACTTACCACAAATTTCCCAGATGAAGAATTGTTGTTCGTTGGGGAAGACATTTTACAGTCATACCCAGTGTGGAGAATGCTTTTCGATAGAGCGGCAAATTTCAAGGGAGTAAGAATTGGGGAAGTCCTAATTTTTGAATCGGGGCAACATTATCCGGCTTCAGCTAATATAAGATTACCTTACGCAAATAATATGGTAGAGTATGAGTCATGTATCCTTGAGATTAGGATTGCAGTCGACATGAATATCAAGGAACTTTTGGTCCTAGGATATTTTGATTTGCTGATAAACCAAGTTCAAGGTGAATGTACCACCAAGAATATCAAGATGCTTGCATACTTGCATTGTGTGAATGAGTTGTGTATGAAGTTCACCAAGATCGAGTTCAATTAAGTGCCCAGAATCTAGAATGAGTGTGATGACGCTCTCGCAACTTTGTCATCCATGATCCACCATCTAGACAAAAATTACATCGATCCTATCGAGATAGGGGTTCGAAATCAGTATGCATACTGTCTTCACATGGATGACTCCACAAGATAAGACTTCATACCATTACATCGAAAGGTTCCTCTAATAAGAGAATACCTAGAAAATACCACAAATTTTCATAAGAGAGCATTGAGAAGACTAGCAAATCACTTTTTCCTTAACGGGGAAGTCCTATATAGGAGGACCCCGGATTTGGGTCTGTTAAGGTGTGTGGATGTTGCTGAAGCAACAAGATTATTGGAAGAAATACATGGAGGAACGTGTGGGCCTCACATGAATGGTTTTGACCTAGACAAGAAGATATTGAGGGTCAGATACTTTTGGATGACCATGTAAAGTGATAGCATCTTCTATGTTCATAAGAGTACCAGTGTCAGATTCATGGGGATTTCATCAGGGTCCCGCCAAATGAGTTAAACATAATGAGTTCTCCTTCGTCATTTTTCGCTCGGGGCATGGATGTGATGGGACCTATAGAACACGCCACATCAAACATGCATCATTTTATCTTGGTAGCCATCGACTACTTCACCAAATGGGTCAAAGCCTCTACATACAAGGTTGTCACGAAGAAGGTGGTGGCAGATTTCTTTTGCAACAACATAGTTTGTCGATTTGGGATTCCAGAATCAATTGTAACTGACAGTGCAGCCAATCTCAAGAGCGATCTCATGAGAGATATTTGTAAGAAGTTCAGAATCATCCACCATAAATCCACATCCTACAGGCCACAAATGAATGGAGCAGTTAAAGCAGCCATCAAAAACATAAAAAGAATCTTGGGGAAGATAGTCGTTAATCATAGGCAATGGCAGGAGAAGTTATTCTTTGCCTTATTGGGCTACCACACTACCATGAGAACATCTACTGGGGAAACGCCATTCATGCTGGTATATGGCATAGAAGATGTGATGCCCGTAGAGGTCGAGATACCATCTTTGAGAGTTATCCAGGAGTCCAAGCTAGATGATGCAGAGTGGATACATGGTAGGCAAGAAAAACTCATCATCATTGATATAGAATGAATGCAGTATGTCATGGTCAATTGTGTCAAAATAGGATGGCCAACGCATTCAATAGAAAGGTGAAATCTCAGCAGTTCACTCCAAGGAAGTTGGTTTTGAAGAAGATATTCCCCCATCAAGAAGAGGACAAGGAGAAATTCGTGCCAAATTCACAAGGTCCTTATGTTTTGCATCGAGTATTGATAGGAGGTGCACTAATCCTAGCATAAATAGATGGCAGATTCTGCACGAATTCCATCAATTTAGACGCAATCAATAGATACTACATTTGAATACAATAGAGTTAGGGTTTTATTGTAATAGAACTACGCCTGACCTGACTTCCAACGGTGGGATATGTAGGCAACCCATGTAAGGTCCGGTCTTCCTCCCCCTATTGTAATAGAAAAACCAAATGTCATTTTGTATATATTCTCAACTACTCCACAACTTGATTTCCATTGGCAGGAATGTGTAGGCAATCCTCGTCAAATTCATACATCTATTTATAATCAAACTACGTTTTGGTCTAGTTCAATTTGGATATGTAGGCAGTTTGAGTTAGCCTCGGCCATAATATTTTAAAATTTCTTACCACTTTGTATCTATTGTAATCGAATTATGTTTTGACCTGATCCCATTTGGATGTATAGGTTTCCTGAGTTAGGCTCAGTCATCATAATTCATTTCATCATCCTCGAAATATGTTGAAACCTTATGACGACCCAAACCGAAGGGCTGCGACGGGCACCCGGTACTTTACTCAACCAAGTACCAGCATAAGATATCTTTCTTATAGTAATATCATGGTAAATGTGCTAAAAGGGTCATCATGACATAACCGAAATAAAACATAAGGAGATGCTAGACATAGGACGACCTAACATGATATAGAAACTTATAAATGTGACATACGGGCCTATAAGGCTGACATGACCACTCGTACACTGAACATAGACCGACAAGGCCATAAAATATTTTACGTACAGGACATATGTCTACAAGACTCTAAGAGTAAATAAACATCATAAGACTGGGACAGGGCCCCGACATACCGCTCAATGCATGTCTAAATCATACTGACCCAATGAGCGACTCCGGAGCAAGTGGAGTTCAGCAACACCTTCCGCTGAGCTGATAGCCTACTAGGAGGACTCTCAACCTGTCTATCGGGATCTGCGGGCATGAAACGCAGCGTCCCCGGGCAAAAGGTATGTCAGTACGAATAAGTACTAAGTATGTAAGGCAGAAAAATATAAATAAGAACAGAAATGTAAAGAGAGATGTAGGAGATACAACCTGTAGCATTTGAGTGCCTCTAAGAGATAATAACATGAAATGCGTAATACATATATATACACAATCTTTTAGGAACATCCGCCTCTGTGGGCATCATCATCATCATATCGTACTCGGCCTCGAAGAGGACTCGGTAAAAACATAGCCGGCCATGTGGAGCTCGGTAAACCCAACTGATCAATGGTTTCACAATAGGTGTCGTACCCGTCCTACTATATCACGGCTCGGTAGAGTAAAATAGATACTATATATAATGCATTCTGGACTCATGGAATCACACTCTAAACCTTTCAGAGTGACGTAAGGTAGTTGCACCTTTGATTAACATTATGGAAATCATACCATCAATTTGAACTTCACTAGGACTCAAGGATTATACATACTTTATTATAATAACTATGTAAGGAAGGAACAGCATGGACAACCTTAGTTGCTAGGAGTAGATTCATTATGAAATAGCGTATCGTTAGCGTTCGTTTCACTTTAGATCATGCCAAAAGAATGAAGGAAGAGTTTTAACGTACCTTAACTCCTTTGAGTCCTACCTTCCAAGAAATTCTTCAAAAACTCAAATCAATCTACCACAGCATGAGGAGATTCAAAATCAGTGTTGGGCAAAGGCTAAGTCTGTAACTTAAGCTAATAGCTCGTTTACGTAAATTTGGGAAGCATCTCCCCTGTAACAAGGCCCTCCTCCAATACCATATACCAACAACACCAAGATACAAATAATAATAACAACATGTATGAATTATCTCCCAACATCTCCACCATAATATATCATAAAACAGCCTACACACCCTAATCACTTCATACATAAATCGACAACAAACGTAGTGTCAAACAACCTTAAAAATGTAACGACGAACGACCAGCCAACCACCCTGACATTATGTGTTTTTTTCTCCAAACCCTTTCCCCTCAATAACTCCATGAATACAGTATCAAAAGAGGCAACCCAAAATCAACACGAAACAACCCACAAAATAGTCCCACAAGTTCAGCAACTCAAAATTGATTTTTCAGTTTACAACAACACGTTTCGACCTGTCTTTTCTTTCAAATTGAGAAACACAACCAACAATAAATAATTAAGCCTCTCATACAATAAACCAGCCATGAATTCATCTTTAAATAATTTTACAACCAGCCAACAATGATGCAACAACAAACAACATACCACTCTTTCGAAACTCGCTAAGTCTAGTCTTTACGATCGAGTTACAACTTGTACAAGCCTAGATAATGGAAGGAGAAGCATAAATTTACCTTGTACAGAGTAGAAGCCACGAAACCTAGCCCTTATTCATCCAAAATCAGTCCCCCAACGCAGGTACATGAAGGAGAAATAGGAATTAGAAAGCTGTCCGGGCTTTTAACTTGTGATGATATTTACCAACTTTTGTTCTACAACTCGCTTGACTTAAAAACGTACCACACGACAATTATACGACAAAAATAACTCATACAATAACCTCCCTATCATGTAATGAACAATATTCGCACCCTAAAGTACATGTTATAGCATTCCAAACTCATCGACTTTCGACAAAACTTATTTTCTTCAATTGTTTTAGATTCTAATCTTTCAACCCTCTTGGTACTCGTTATTCATGATCTTAAATATTTGTAACCTCCAAGGTAATATGATTAACTTAATTTATATGCTTCCAAATACTATCTTATTTCTGAGCTTACATCAATTGACTTAAGACGTAGTCTCACGTATCAAAATATGGGGTGTAACATCATTCCCCTCTTTGGAACATTCGTCCTCGAATGTTGACTAATGCACTTATATGTCTCTTAAGAAATAGCTCTTACAAATACTTTAATATTGTCTTTCCATCTAGGGAGTTGTTCAGTGAATAAATCCAAAGACTAGGGCAGTCCCCCCTTTAGGCTTCTTTCTCACACCACGACTTATGATCGAAATTCTCCCAATCTCATAAGTGTTTATACCTTATTTCTTGTAGCTTGTACAATTTTGACCTTGTATGTGCACCTATGTGGCTCTTTATCCTTTTTCCTCCAGCTTTTAGCCAATCTCCAAGCTTCTCTTTGGGAACATATACAAAACTCGACAAGCTATCCCTCTGGGAATCTATAGGTGTACTGAAGTTTTTCACTCAGTACTTTTTCGAACCTACGACTATTGATATATATTGTTTCATAGCCTGGGTTATCTATCCTTATGGATTTACTACATCTAGGTGGGTCATACTATACCATAGCACTTACTTCAGTTTATTATTACCGAGATTTGTAACCTAGCTATAGGTTACATTGTCGCTTCTTATCCTATATGTATAAATCTAAGTCCTTTAATGCTTCCTCATTACTGTTCATCTTAGGAATGAAAACCTAATCTCATCTCATACTTTGGAAATTTTATCCATCCATTGTTGATTCACCTAAATGTCGATCCATAATACATTGTCACTAGGGATCACGTCTCATCGGGGAACATCTGAAGTGATTTTCGTGATTCACTTAGGGACGATACTATACTCCAATAACTGTATTTCATAGCATCCCAATGTGATTCGTCATATGGGGGTATTCTTATCCCGTGCAGTTCATGAAATCCTTGTTCTCAAAATCATTACTCAATCAATGGCCTAAACGTCATCCTCTTATCATTTATCACACCCTTACTTTACTACAAGGGTAGCATTCCATCTCTTCTAAATGCTCCTATTTTTAAACTCCTTTGAGTTCACCCATGCTATACTGAGCTTTTTATAACTTTATGGAAACCGTCATCTCTCTTGTTGTGATGGGTTTAATCCCGAGGACTTACCTATTCTCGTCACCTCCTCACTCACATTTTCTTATCCTTACTCCTATCTAGCCAAAATCTTGTTGCTCTACCATATTTTAGATTGTGACCTATGCATATCTACTTATACTACTCGCAACCTTCCTTTTAACATGCTATCACCATAGATTTCCTTTCATGCCTTCTCAGTTGTATTTAAATGTGAGCAATTACTTTTCCTGGTCGTTCTGCCACTTGCTACATAGATACTTGGCTTATCTTAGTGCCCACGAATACGGGAGTTCCCTGTAACTCATATGATCTCAATTATAACCTTTTGATTTTTTTTTCTTCTTCCCGCTCATTAGCCAAGATAGGTGCCACTTTCTTATGGAGTGCATACAACATTTTAGTGAGACTACTGTTACAAGACCATTTCTTCTTTAGGTCACTATGCTTATGTTGAAGCCTGCTTCTTTATTTCCTCAGCTAGTCTTTCGTTGTAGCACTTAGGGAGGATCCTCTGACTTTTGTAAGGCTGCGAGCTCATTATATCGCACACTCAACGAAATTTTTGATGTCCTTCCTCGCCTATAATGTTCCTTAGTTACTTACCTCCACGCCCTTGTACTTATAGGGTTGCTTCCGAACTAAAGTTTTGATTGTCTTCGTAGTGGCACTCTCTTTTATTTCCATAGTACTCATATGGTACTTTTAACCATCCCAACTCCTATCTGAATATATCCCAAGTATTACAATGACATTACTGCGAGGTTGAATTCACTATATTGGGTTTTACTATGTTTATCTTGCACGATCTGCTGATTTTTCTGTATCCTCCTATCTAGCCGTAACTGCGCTCTTCTTGAATCAACTACAGACTACCCGTTGGTCCACTCTCATATCTGTATTTTATGTAACACCTCTTGGGTTATGTCCTTTGTCTTAACTGACCTCTCGTACGGGATCCTTATGTATAAGTGTCCATTCCCACTTATTTATCAATATCATCGAGTATGAAACACTTATCAAGCTTAATTCTACTACGGACCTCCAAAATACATCCCGGACGCGCTCCTAAGCCCAAAATCAGTCAACGGAGCTAACGGAATCGACGGGATTCCATTTCAGAACCATCTTCACACAGTTTCGACTACGGACCAAATTTTAAGACTTAAGCTCCCATTTAGGGACTAAGTGTCCCAAAACACGCCGAAACTCAAAACCAATCATCCCGGAAAGTCACAATAGCATAAATAAATATGAAAAAAGCAGTTATTAGGGGATCGGGGCTCTAACTCTCAAAACGACCGGCCGGGTCGTTACGCAAACTTGAGCTGTTAATAAACCTTATCCATCATGACTTAGCCGGTTGTAAATGTTTGTATTAATATTCTCTCATGGCTAAATCATGTTAAGTTTTTTCATGATTAAATAGACCAAATCTTATATTAATGATATTATGTAAATGAAAAATGATCGTATGAACACTGCTACGTCTTCAAAGTTAGTTGAATTATGCTCTTGAACCTTTTCTCTGGGTTTATGTACCTCTAGATTGCTTGACCCTCCTACTTGTGGTATTATTTTGATATTAAAACGTTACTTTCTTTTACTTTCATGGGAGCAGTGAGGTACCTCGGATACGTTGGTTTGGTTCAAAAAATAAATGGCTAAAGAAAACTTCTTGAGAGAGCTTGTAGAGGTTGAAGTGGTAGCCATGCTTCTTGAATTGAGCAGCTCTTTCCCCATGATTGAAAAAATATATTGTCAATGGATATTGATAAGGTAAAAAAAATGTAAGTTTTCCAATCTATTCCCACCGCATCATATCCAAATTTCCTTTTCCCTTCTCTTAGGCTTTTTTATTTCTAACTCGTGCCAAAAATTATTTATATTTGATAGTCGAAAAAATAAATAAAATTTGTAAAATTTTTGTATATAACATACAGAATATTTATATATATAAAACATACCAAAAAAAATATACACTTTTTCGACTATTATATTGAGACCGGCTATACGGTATCATTTTCCCTTCTCTTCTTTTGGCAACAACTCTAGATTCTAAATATTGCTACTGTCAAATAACTTTTCAAGAAGGAAACAAATCAAACAACCCATCTTTGCTCTATGGAAACAATATTATAAACCATTATCTTTGTAATACAATAGTCATATTTGTTCCCTGGAAAGTAAATTATCCAGCTACTTTTACCTTCCTAATAAAATCTATGCAAGTCTTAGCATATTAGAAGTATAAAAGCCTCTTTCACCTTGCACCAAAGCACACCATTGACATTTGAGATCAACTTCAATAAGGATGGCTAAGTTATTTAACTCTGTTTTTTGTTTCTTTCTCATTCTTTCAGGTTTGGCTGAAATTCTTTTTCTATGTTTATTGTTTTGTTTGTGATAAAAGAAAGCAATGCTAATTCTTCTTTCAATTTGTATGCAGTTGTATTAACAATTACTCAAGTAAAAGCTCAAAATAGATGCACTGTAACGTTGAATCCAAAGGAATGCATCCTTGCTAACTGTCAAAGAGAATGCTTAAAGATACATAACGGGAATGGAGTTTGCACTGGTGGTAACCTTGGCCCATTACATTGCGTCTGTGTTTACAATTGTAATTCCCATTAAATTTTCCTTTAATGTACCTTTGATCAAACACAAATATCAGACAATATATTATTAAACTCCGTCTTGTTTATTTTATTTTGTCAACATTGTCACACCTCCCTTTTTCCGACCAGAGTTGGATATGGGAGTTTTTTCCAATTTAAGTGACATTATTCGGATTTGAGATTTATTTATTAGTTTCGGAGTCGCCACCCGGATTTTTTACGGTGTTCCGGGACACCATTTATTTATTGAAATCCCAAACCGAGGAAATTTTGACTCTGTTTAAAATGTCTGCGACCAGAAATCCGAGTAAGGAATTCTGTTAACCCGGGAGAAGGTGTTAGGCACTCCCGAATTCCGTGGTTCTAGCACGGTCGCTTAACTCTTATTATTTGGCCTAAACTGTCTGATTATTTACATATTTTTTTCCTATTGTGGTTTTAGCCTTTTTCACTTTTTAGCCGCTTTTAATATTTATGGACTTATCTTGAAAACAAGTCA
>MDKI01224750.1:0-17911 GCA_005239505.1 Nicotiana paniculata
TTCCTATATTACTTGTCGACCACGTACACTTGCGTGTGCATTGGGAAATCAACCAACAGCTTATATATGTCAAAATGATGTTTGTATAGCGGAAAGCTTTATTTTAGTAAAAGACATAGCTCAGGACGTTATTTTAGGCGTCCCATTTTTTCATAAAATTATTCCTTTTACCAATTGGGATACAAAAAGTTTTACTGAAACTTTTAATGGAAAAGGAATTACTTTTGAGTTTATAACTCAACCAATTCAAAGATATTTGAATGAAATTATTTCTAATAATATTTCTTCAAAAATAAGACAAATTGATTTTCTAAAAAATGAAATTTATTCTATTACGATCAATCAGGATTTAAAGAATCCTAAGCTGATAGAGAAAATTAGTTCTCTCAGAAATCAGTCTTATATTCACATTTGTGGGGACCATCCCAATCAATTTTGGAATAGAAAGAAGCATATTATAAGTCTTCCTTACGAAGAAGACTTTTATGAGGAAAATATTCCTACAAAGACTCGTCCTTGCCAAATGAACTCTGAATACCTAGAGTTATGTAAAAAGGAAATTGATTCCTTACAACAAAAGGGTTTAATAAGACCTTCTAAGTCTAAATGTCTTGTACTGCTTTTTATGTTAATAAACATGCTGAACAGGAACGAGGAGTTCCTAGATAGTTATTAATTAAAAACTCCTTAATAAGGTTTTAAAATGGATTAGATATCCAATTCCTAATAAAAAAGATTTATTAGATAGATTTCACAGTGCCATTATATTTTCTAAATTTGATATCTGAAAATGATAGATATAAAACAGCTTTTAATGTTCCAATGGGCCAATATGAATGGAGTATTATGCCTTTTGGTTTGAAAAATGCCCCTTCTGAATTTCAGAAAATTATGAATGATATTTTCATACCATATACTTATTTCATAATTGTCTACATAGATGATATTTTAGTATTTTCAAAGACTATTGAAAATCATTTCAAACATTTGGATATTTTCAAAAAGATTATTATCCAAAATAGTTCAGTGATATCCAAAGCAAAAATGTTTATTTTTCAAAATAATACCAGATTTCTTGGTCATAACATAGAAAATGGTAGAATTATTCCTATCAATAGGAGCATTGAATTTGCTTCTAAATTTTCTGATGTCATTACTGATAAAATCCAGCTTCAAAGATTTTTAGGAAGCTTAAATTACATCTCTTCTTTTATAAAAGATTTATCAAAAGATATTGCTCTTCTTTATGATAGACTAAAGAAGAACCCATGAGCATGGACTGATAATCATACAGAATCAGTCAAAATAATTAAACAAAAGGTTCATAACCTTCCTTGTTTAACTCTTACCAACCCCACTTGGGAAAAGGTTGTTGAAATGGATGCCTCTGATATTGGGTATGGAAGAATTCTCAAACAATGTTCCCCAAATAATAAACAGGAATATCTTGTACAACTCTACTCAGGGAAATGGAATGATTCCCAGAAAAACTATGCTACTGTGGCTAAGGAAATCCTTGCTATAGTAAAATGTGTTATGAAGTTTCAAACTGATTTATACAATAAAAAGTTTTTAATAAAAACTGATAGCCAAGCTGCAAAGTTTATCTTTAATAAAGATTTCAAACATGATGTTTCAAAACAAATGTTTGCAAGGTGGCAAGCTTTATTAGCCCCTTTTGATTTTGAAATCATATATAAAAAAGGGTCAGAAAATACTCTCCCTGATTTTCTTACTAGAAAATTTTTAAACTCATAAGTTTTTTGTCGAATTATTTCAGACTATGAGGCCTACATACAGACCCCCTCGGAGTCGAGGAAAAGGAAGGACATATTCTTATGGAAGAGGGAATAATATTCTCGCCCAAATGGTAAATCAACAGCTAATAGCTGCTAAATTCACGGGAGATAATACAGATCATCCTTTATATAAGGAGTTCATGGATTTTATAAAATCCAAAAATGAAGAAGGCACATCATCAAATGTACCAACATACTCCTCAGTAATATCAGAGGATAGCCATGAAAACCTTGAGGTTTATAAACAAAAGGAAGAAAAAGAGTTAATAATTCTTTTGGAACAATCCGGCCTTACATGGAAGAATAATCCATGGCAACTAATGACCCGATATTTCGATACTTTATCATATGCTACACATGCATACAAATACAGAATGCATTATGAGATAATACTCTCAACAACAGGATCAGCTGAAATTCAGCACTTCTATCCTGCCAATACAAGAAAAACTTATAGTTTTTCAAAAATAATCAGTAAAAGGGTAATACCCTCTGATGAATGGGGAATCAGTACATTGAAGGATCGAGAATATACTCAGACCAAAAGGTCGCAGTCAAATATAACTACTGGATTATGTAGAAAGTTTTAATAAAACTTTTCTCTATGAGAATCCTAATAGGAAACACTCTTGGTTTATTAAAATTTGTTCTATTATGATGAGTCAACAGATCCCAAATTGGTTCTGTAAATGGTGAAAAATATATGGTCCATCATTAAAACTTCTTCCTCCAAATTTTAAAAAATTATATACTCAATGGCTAGATATATCTCCCAAAATTATTTCATTACGAAAAGATAATATCTTTTACGATAACATAGCATCCATGTATTTTTTTTATAGAATTTTCAATCTCATGGATCATGAAATGGAATATTCAAATTGGTTATACCAATGACGGAATTCCATGTCTCCAAAGGATCTTTTATAATAAATTCTGGAGCAAGTTACTCCAAGCAGATCAGCATGGAAAACTCTATGGTGATGACTTGATCCAACAAATTCATACACAAATTGACATATATGTCAAGAAAGAGGTAAATGTTGCAGTGGCAGAATAAAGATCATTTCAACAAGTTACCAAAATGCTCCAAATGAAGAAAGGAGCAATTTCCAAAAAAGAAATTCTTGCTTCATACTTCGAAGAGATAAAGAAGGACTTAGCAAGAAATTTTGGAGCACAAATTAGCAATGATATATCAATGTCTTCCATCAGCAATACTTCTGTTGAAGAAACCTCCATAGCAGGTGAAGCTCAACCACAATACAGTGCAGAAGCCAATCTTGAAGAAATTGAAGAAATCCTCAAGAAAATGAAAGAAGGTGCAGAAGAATCTTCTGCGAGAAAGGACAATAAAGGAAAATACAAGCTTTAATAAGGCAAGCGGACCCTACCATTATTAAATAGAAGGCCCCATACATCAATATCGGGGTAATAAAAATAAGCTTTGATAAAGCAAGCGGACCCCTTCATTATAAAAGAATCTACTTTAATAAAAGTTATTTGTCTGTTTTTCTTTTACTTTTAGTTTTGTCGACCCCATGTTGTAATTATTTTGTCGACCATTAGTTTTGTTTTCTTTAGCTATGATCCATTATAAAAGGATCAAGAATTCACTAGAGAAGGCAGGCATTACCCAAGCCACCAGAAATCATAAGCTCTCCCTTCTCTCTAATCTCTCTCTAGAAATATTGTAAACCTTTCCTCTTTGTACATTTTCCATTCTTAATAATATTTAGAAAACGATCTGTTGGATCAATATTTTGAGGGTCTCAAGTATACTTTTTCTCTTTCTTTCTGTTATTTAGCCTGAATGATAGGCTAAGAACTTTTTTGTTAAACTTAGTAACCAAAGGCTATATACATACATGATTTTCTATTAAATTATGTTGTATCATCCCAATGAGCTGATGGTTAGAACTATATAGCTACAGGTCCTTTACTAGTAAACTTTGGTTAGGCTCCCACCTAACCGGTGGTCTTCAAGCCCGTGTTAACCAAGATAGGTGTTGAAAGGGTGTAAGGGGGAACACGGACTCGAAGACCACCGGTTACGTTGGAGCCTAACCAAAGTATACTAGTAAAGGACCTGTAGCTGCCTGTAGCTATATAGTTCCAACTATCAGCTCATTGGGATGATACAACATAATTTAATAGCAAATCATGTATGTATATAGCCTATGGTTACTAAGTTTAACACAAAAGTTCTTAGCCTATCATTCAGGCTAAATAACAGAAAGAAAGAGAAAAGTATACCTGAGACCCTCAAAATGTTGATTCAACAGATCGTTTTCTAAATATTATTAAGAATGAAAAATTTACAAAGAGGAATGATTTACAATATTTCTAGAGAGAGATTAGAAAGAAGGGAGAGCTTATGATTCTGGTGGCTTGGCTAACAAATTTAAAGAACAAAACATTTATATTTATTAAATATTATTAAAAGGATAATAAGAAAGACATTAATTTAATTACAAACTAATAAAAAATTATATGATAGTATAAGAATATTAAATAATAAATAATTATAACGACCCGGTCAGTCGTTACGTAGAACTTGCATTAAAAATTATTGTTATTGACTTGTCATAGGTTGGTTATACTGTTCTTGATGTGTTAGAGTTTATAGGCTCGGAATCAGAATGATTATGGTGAGAATTTAGCCATTTAGTCTTAAAAATAGCCTTAAAATGGGAAAAGTCAATTGAGGGTTGCCTTATTGGTAAACGACCTCGAAATGCAAATTTTATGGCGTGGATAGCTTTGTTAGGTGATTTGGGACTTAGGAGTGTGTTCAGAATATTTTTGTGATGTCCGGTGTAGAATTAGGCTTGAATTGGCGAAAGTTAGTTTTTGGCGATTTCCAGTAGACAGTGGAAAATAGGCTATCGGGGTCGGAATGAAATTCCGAAAGTTGGAACAGGTTCGTAATATCATTTTGGATATGTGTGCAAAATTTCAGGTCAATCGGATGCGTTTTGGATAGTTTCGGCATCGTTGGTGGAATTTAGAAATTTCAAAGTTCATAGGCTTGAATTCGTTGTGATTTAGTGTTTTTGCGTTGTTTTTCGTGTTCCGAGGGTGAAACTAAGTTGAATGATCAAATTCAACATGTTATTATGTTTGGTTGGGGTCCCGAGGGGCTCGGGATTTATTTCGGATGGTTAATGGGATGTTCGGAGTTGAAAAAGTACAACAAACAGCTGCTGGTTTTCTGGTTACTGATGTAACCGCACCTGCGGAAGAAGGATCGCATGTGCGGGCCCGCATGAGCGGACAAGGCTCCGCAGATGTGGGGAAGGTCGCAGGTGCGGTTAGGGGACCGCAGGTGCGGAAACCCCTGGACAGTATAAAATTAAACCCTCCGCGACCATAACCTATTTTAACACCATTTTTGAACGGGAAGAAGCTTTTGAGGCGATTTTGAAGAGGTAAAATCAGTGTTCTTCATAGAAGTAAGTATTTTGATCATTAAAACTCGTTTATGGGTGATTATAGAACACAATCTCAGCATTTAGTTCATGAAAATCAGTGGAAAAATGTGGGTTTAAGGCTTGAGATTTTAAGACCTTTAGGGGTCGATTTGAGGGGCCAAACGAACTCCGATTCTAGCGTTCTTTATATGTACGGACTTGTGAGATGATAGAACAATTTTGTATAAAAATTTCCGAGTTTTGGGACGCGGGTCCGGGAGTCGGGTTTTGACCAAATTTCGGGTTTTGAGCTAAATTTGATATTTTTCGATTGGAATTTATTCCTTAAGCATAAATTGATGATAAAAATATAAGCTTGGTAGATTTTGAGCCTTCGGAAGTTGATATGAGAGGCAAGCGTGTTACGGAATAGTTTCCGAGCTAGTTTTGAGGTAAGTAATGTCTTTAAATCCTGTCCTGAGGGTATGAAACCCCGGACTATGCACCCTTTCACGGGTTTTGGAATGCAAAGATTGGAACTTTGGAACTATATTCCCTATTTAGGCAACTATTGAGTAGCGAAACCGATTTTTAAGCTTATGCTTAATAGTATTGATATACTTTGATGATTTGGGATGTAAGCCATGTTTGAGGCCTAGTGCCGATCTGTTTACCCCTTGGGGGCTGTTTTTACTATTTTTCCTCACTTGATATGTTATGATTTTCACTCAGTCTTTTCTTGATAATTGTTTTGACACTCATAGTACTTTGAAACTATTTCTTGAAAATGAAACACTGTTTTGGGTCGAGAACCCGATATAATTATGGCATGAAGGGCAAATTGAGAGTGTCTGACTGAGTGAGGCTGTGGGCCTATAATATGAGGATGCTATGATATGAATGAGGTTGCGGGCCTATATTATGAATGATTTATGCCATGATGTGGCTTGTTATAGCGCTTGGGCTGTAGGAGCCCCTCCGGAGTCTGTACACACCCCCAGTGAATGCAGATACCTAATGAGTGATGCCCGCGAGGCTTATGCTGAGTGATTTCGAGTGACTCTGAGGATGCCTGATGGTCTGATATTGAGTGACTGTGAAGATGTCTGATGGGCTGATACTGAGTGACTGTGAGGATGCCTGATGGGATGATATTGAGTGATGGTGAGGATGCCTAATGGGCAATGGTTACAATAAATGATTTTGGCCCGAGGGGCAGTTTTATGAGGATTTTACTGAGTTTTTGAACTATGATTTTCTTCGTTTTTCAAACTGATTTTTACTGAGGATTTTACTGAGATATATGGATATTATACTTGTTTTGAAAAAAAAGAAGAGGATTTCTGGAATTTAGTTTTTTGAACTTATGTAATTGATGAATACTTTATGGTGACTTGGTGTTTTACGGGTTTTTGTGAATTGGTGTGTCCATGATGTGTGTTTTATATTTCTCATACTATGATTTATTTTCATTACAACTGAGTTGGCGTACTCATCATTACTCCTTGTGCCTCTGTGCACAGATTCAGGTGACGGTCCGGAGCAGTAGTTGTAGCAGTTAGTTAGCAGCATATATGGGATTTCGAGGTAGCTGTCCAGCGTCCACAACTTCTTCATTTCCCTTCCTTATTTAGTTTTAGCATTTCATTCCTAGACTTTATTTAAGACATTAGTAGAGTTAGTTTTATTTCGTAGATGGTCGTGACCATGTTGACTCCAGTCTTGGGAGAGTTGTTTAGATTATTATTGGAGGCGTCAAGATTTAAATAAATTATTTCTATGCTATGGTTGCTGCTTATTATATAATTGTGAACTCTTATAATTTAACAAATGCATAGTAAGAAATTTGTTAAAATAATATGATCTAATGTTCTCGAACAAGACAGTTTACAATGTGACATGTTCAATATTCTTTAATATTGACACCGAAATGAAATGCATGTACTAAAATCAAGGGGTTAGGTTGCTACATATATATATATATATATATATATATATATATATATATATATATATATATATATATATATATATATATATATATATATATATATATATATATATATATATATATATATATATATTGATTGTCTACTACGAGATTTGAACAATAATTTCATATCCTGCTTCATAATTAAATTCTCATGTTATATAATTTTTATCTAAGAGGTTTATATTTTGAGGTTATTTGCACATGATTCAAGCAACCTACATCGCAATTTGACATGATTTGTCTATGCATCGCGCAGGTACTAATACTAATTCTAGTAAAAAGCTAAAAAGTTCAAATATAATTCTCATGTTGATGTTGTCTTATACGAAACTCACCTTCCCTCCAACAAATTTAACCTGAGCCAGATCCAACGATCATCAACCAACCTGTGTAATGTTTCAATAACGGTTGCACTAGAGTGATAAGTATTTTTATTTTTAATCAAAGATTTCACATTCAAGCTCAAGGTATAAAATTACATTTCTTATTGAGTGTTAATCTTGCCAACACGAATCTAAATTACTTGTGCTATGCACACACTTGAAATCTATTCGTACTATGCACGACACTTGAAATCTAGTAGACAAAAAGATGGTTGAATCAAAAAATTTTGTTTAAAGTTCAATTTTTTCATAGGGCAAGGCAATATGAATGTTCTATCATGTTCCATCAATACTCTAAAGGGGTTATACGATATATCCGGTGTGGAAGTAGGCCAACATTTCTATTGGCAAATAGGAGGTTTTCAAGTACATGTCCAAGTACTTATTACTTCTTGGGCTGTAATTGCTATCTTATTAGGTTCAACCACTATAGCTGTTCGGAACCCACAAACCATTCCGACCGGGAGTCAGAATTTCTTCGAATATGTTCTTGAATTTATTCGAGATGTGAGTAAAACTCAAATTGGCGAAGAATATGGGCTCTGGGTTCCTTTTATTGGCACTATATTTTTATTTATTTTTGTTTCTAATTGGTCAAGTGCTCTTTTACCTTGGAAAATATTCAATTACCTCATGGGGAGTTAGCTGCACCCACGAATGATATAAATACTATTGTTTCTTTGACTTTACTCACATCAGTGGCATATTTCTATGCGGGTCTTACAAAAAAAGGATTAGGTTATTTCGAAAAATATATTCTACCAACCCCAATCCTTTTACCCATTAACATCTTAGAAGATTTCACAAAACCTTCATCACTTAGTTTTTGATTTTTCGGGAATATCTTAGCTGATGAATTAGTAGTTGTTGTTCTTGTTTCTTTAGTACCTTTAGTAGTTACTATACTTGTCATGCTCCTTGGATTATTTACAAGTGGTATTCAAGCTCCTATTTTTATAACTTTAGCCGCGGTTTATATAGGTGAATCCATGTAGGGACATCATTGAAATAGTCTTATTTAGCTCTGCACGATCACTTGAAAACTATTGTGCTCTATACAGGACGTGAAATCTATCCGCGCTCTACACGACCATTTGGAACCAAACTGTCATAAAATTTTCTTTGTATGCATTACACATAATTTTTCATGCGTTATGTACGTTAAAAAGAAATTCGGGTAATGACCACTAACCTGAGACACCGAGTAAAGGTCCTAATTCATGCGGTATTTTGGACACATTTAGCTTTTGCGCTCATTTTTGTCACAAAGATAGTTTTTGCGTTATTTTGGTTCAGGACTCAAAGTAAACCATCTTTTATTGTCTTTTTCTTTATTTTTTTGTTGGCATATTTTATCTGGAGTTGTAAATACTGGGTATGAATTTAAATAATTCGAAAATATTAAATATAGTTTAAATATTAATGTGAAAACTTTGTTGTCGAGGTACTTCTTACCGTAAAGAATAACAGAAGAAGAATATTATTCGGAGACCTTCTGCTAGCCCAAGATCGTTAACTATGATTGGAGGATTCAACTAAAGAAGAGGAAGCTTGAAAAGAAAAGAGAGATTTTTGAAAGAAGAACTTTGTTATTGAAGAAGACTTTCTTGAATTTTGCTTGGTTACAAATGAACAAGACACCCCATATTTATACTAGCCTATAGATGATTCTAGATAATTTACAAAGAAGATTCTAGCAACCTTATCTTTTGACAACATTCTAGAATATCTAAATATATCTACTAGATAATTATCAAGAATACTACACTTGAACATTCTAGAGAATTTTATATTTTTTCAAAAATCAACTTTATTTTTTTTCACACTTACAACCATTAATAACTATCAAGGACATTTTGACATGTTTCTCCAAAGATAAATGATCATTTTGCACCTTGTATCTTTTCTATTAAAATGAAGTTTCTAACATAAAAATTATATATTAAAAGTAAGAAAACGTATAATAAGCCTTTGAGGAAAAAAAATAGAGAAAATAACAATATCATTCCTTATAATTCCTTGAACATACTCCTGAACATTTTTTTATCCGTTTAAGCACATCGATATTTTTTTTTTTTCATCAAATATTTTAAAAACTTTTATTGTTAGATTTAACTTGAAAATAAAAAAATATTTAACTAAGAATCATGAAAGTCTACTCAAATCAAGAAAATGCAACACCAAAAATTACGCTACACGTCAATAATCAATTAAAAATAGCAAAATATTACACTCGACTAATAAAGACCGCAAAACTTTACCTTTAATGTGGGGTTTCGTTAAATCTTGATTTTGTTTTACACAATCTTTGCTAGTCCTATGTATACGGTAAAAATCGAGGGTACCAATTTTATGGGCTCGAGGGTATGCTTCGATACTGAACCTGTATCAAAGCAAGTTCGGGCTCGAGGAACGAGAAAACCGAGGGATCGAGATCAGTCTGGATCAACATCGTAGTAACAGAATCACGAAATATCCGCAATCGACCACCAATCCCGGCGAGAATCTCGAAACCGGTAGAACCATTAACAGGTTAATGATATCAGTTCGTGTATTTTACTTCCGAAATTAGAGTCATACCTTATTTAGGATTCCTCTACTATATAAAGAGGAATCATGTTCATTTGTAAAAAAAGATATTATCATTATTATCATCATACGCACTTACCACTTACGCCATTACTGAGAAACACGAATCATTTCGCTCTTTTATTCGCTCTTAACTCTTTATAGTTCTTATTGTTCATATTATTATTACTGCTCTTGGCACTTGATCTCGAGTTTAATTCCGATCGGGGTCGATAACTTGCTACTACATTGTTTTGATCCATTTTAATTGTTTAATTCCTTTACTTATTTAGCTATTATCAATTTGCAGTGAATTAGATCACATATCCTTATAACCATACATGTTTAAGTGTTACTCATATTTCGAGGTAAACAGTTTGACGTCCACTGTGGGACTAAGGATAATAGTGATTGTTTAGTGTTAATTTTGGTACAACATACTATTTTATGCTTGTTTCTTGTCAAGAATTTTATTTTCAGGATAAATCATGTCAAACTCACAAAACACAACTACACATGGTGATAACGGCCTCGAACTCCATAGGGAGAACGGGAATGTTATCGCTCCGGGAATCGAGGTTCCACAGGCTGACCTCGGAGGAGCACCGCCCGCCAACCCGGTCGATGTCGGTTCACATATTACTTTGAACGCGGATTTAGGCGGGGACCCTGATGGAAGCGTACGCAGAGAGGGTCGAACTGATGGTCGAGGTACTCAGGGCAGATGAGATGAAGGCTTTAGCCTCCAAGTTATATTTGAAATGCTGCAAGCCCAACAGAACGCCATTGCCCAGTTGCAAAATCGGCACGCGGTTCCGAATAGGATCGAACAAGAGGATACTCGTCGTACCAATCCAGTGCCTGAAAGATCTGGCGATAATACTTCGACAACTGACCCTGCTATAATGAGAATGCTCGAGGATCTTACTAAAAGGATAGAATCAGGAGACAATAAAATCGAGGCCAACGACAAGAAGGTGGAAACCTATAACTCTCGAGTTGATCAGATTTCGGGGGCACCGCTGATCCTAAAGGGAATGGACTCCAAAAAGTTTGTGCAAAAATCGTTCCCTCCAAGTGCGGCTCCGAAGCCCATACAAAAGAAATTCAGGATGCCCGATATACCAAAATACAACGGGACCTCAGACCGCAATGAGCATGTTACATCTTAAATGTGTGCTATCAAAGGAAATGATTTAGAAGATGATGAAATCGAGTCAGTATTGCTAAAGAAATTCGGGGAGACCCTGTCTAAGGGAGCTATGATTTGGTGTCACAACTTGCCACCAAACTCTATCGATTCGTTCGCCATGTTGGCGGATTCATTTGTAGAGGTACATGCTGGAGCTATAAAGGTTGTACTGAGAAAATCAGACCTCTTCAAAGGTGAATCATAGGGACAACGAGATGCTGAGAGAGTTCGTATCTCGATTCCAAATGGTGCGTATGGAGTTGCCGCCGGTTACTGATGATTGAGCTGTTCAGGATTTCACCCAGGGGTTAAGCAAGCGGAGTTCGATCGCATCACGCCAACTGAAATAGAACTTGATAGAGTACCCGGCTGTGACTTGGGCAGATGTTCACAACCGATATCAATCGAAGATTAGAGTCGAGGACGACCAATCGGCAGCCCCCTCAGGTTCAGTACATCCTAATCGGTCAACAGGTAAAAACCAAAGAGATGTTGATAAATAATCAAGGCCGAATAAATATTGATATCAGCCATATGCTCCATATATAAGGAATAATCATCCGGGACGTCATTTTACCCGGAACGATCGGAGGGGTGACCGAGGACAAAATTCTCGGGGACTCATGAGCAAAATTGGATTCGACAAATATGGAGATCCCACAGAAGCACCTCGATTATCGAAGTACAATTTCAGTGTCGATGCCTCGGGTATCGTATCGGCCATCGGAAGGATTAAAGACACTAGGTGGCCCAGGCCTATACAAACCGATCATTCTCAAAGGAATCCAAACTTGATGTGCAAATACCATGCCACGCATGGCCATAGGACCGAAGACTGCAGACAATTGAGAGAGGAAGTAGCTTGATTGTTCAACGAAGGCCATCTTCGAGAATTCCTCAGTGATAGAGCCAAAAATCACTTCAGGGAAAGAGACGCCAACATAAAAAACGAGCAAGAGGAACCTCAGCATGTTATCCACATGATCGTCGGCGGGGTCGACGTCCCACAAGGACCTATATTCAAATGCACCAAAGTATCAATCACAAGGGAGAAACAGACTCGAGACTATGTGCCCGAAGACACTCTCTCGTTCAACGACGAAGAAGCAGAAGGCATCTCATAGCCGCACAATGACGCCCTGGTAATTTCTATTTTGCTAAATAAAATTCAAGTTAAACGTGTTCTCGTGGATCCAGGTAGCTCAACAAACATAATTATATCGAGGTTCGTAGAGCAGCTCGGCCTACTAGACCAGATTGTACCTGCACCACGAGTCCTAAACGACTTCAACATGGCTAGTGAAACAACAAAGGGAGAAATAATCTTGCTAGTAAACGTGGTCTGGACCATCCAAGACACAAAATTTCATGTCGTCGACGGTGATATGAGGTACAATGCACTGCTCGGAAGGCCATGGATCCACAACATGAGGGTGGTATCATCGATCCTTCACCAAATGATGAAGTTCCCAATAGTGGATGGTGTGAAAACAGTTTATGGGGAACAACACACTTCAAAAGTATATGTTTGCAGTCGATGAGGTGACGCCGATACCAGCACCTTCGACCTCAGAAAGGTCGAGCGCCAAAGATAAGAAAGAGCCCAAATAACAATCATCGTCTCCAGCCTCGACCGAATTAGATAAACAGGTAATTGAAGAATATGAAGAGGATTTTCTCACTCCTCTAACTTTCGTCGTTCCCGAAGAATCGGATGCAACCAAATCAACGGTCGAAGAGCTGGAATAGGTGATACTCATTGAGTATCTACCCGAACGTAAGGCATACTTGGGAACGGGGTTAACCCCCGAACTCAGGAAAAAAATCATTCAATTTCTTATTGATAACATGGATTGCTTTGCGTGGTCACATTTAGACATGACAGGAATCCCACCCGAGATCACGACTCATCGGTTGAGCCTGGATCCTAAGTTCAGACCGATAAAGTAAAAGAGAAGGCCCCAGTCCGAGGTGAAGCACGCCTTCATAAAGGAAAAGGTAACTAAACTTATTAAAATAGGGTCCATTTGGGAAGTCAAATATCTCGAGTGGTTAGCCAACGTAGTCGTAGTCCCCAAAACGGGGAACAAACTTATAATGTGTGTAGATTATAAGGACCTGAATAAAGCACGTCCGAAAGACTTTTTTCCTTTACCTAACATCGATCGAATGATCGATGATACGACTGGCCACGAGATACTTACTTTTCTCAATGCCTATTCTGGGTACAACCAAATCTAGATGGACCCAGAAGACTAGGAAAAAACTTATTTTATAACAGTATGGAACTTACTGCGATAATGTAATGCCCTTCGGGCTAAAAAATGCGGGGGCTACATATCAATGCCTAGTTAACAAGGTGTTCGAAGACCAGATAGGAAAATCAATGGAGGTTTACATTGACGACATGTTAGCTAAGTCCTTGCGCACAGAGGACCATTTGACTCATTTGCAGGAGACATTCGAAATCTTGAAGAAATATAATGAAGCTTAACCCCGAAAAGTGTTCCTTCGGGGTAAGCTCGGGTAAATTCCTCGGCTTCATAGTGCTAAATCGGGGGATCGAGATTAATCTGAATGAGATCAAGTCCATCGAGGACATCACCATCGTGGACAGTGTAAAAGTCGTTCAGAGGCAAATCGTACGATAGCCG
Source organism: Nicotiana paniculata (assembly GCA_005239505.1). Lineage (NCBI taxonomy): Eukaryota > Viridiplantae > Streptophyta > Magnoliopsida > Solanales > Solanaceae > Nicotiana > Nicotiana paniculata. The sequence continues at coordinate 14,003 of MDKI01224750.1, forward strand.
CCCTAGGTCAGTTCATATCGAGGTCGTCAGATCGGAGCCACATGTTCTTTTCCTTACTTAAAAAGGAAAATGATTTTCATGGACTCTGAAATGTCAGCAAGCATTGGAGGAATTGAAATAGTACCAATCGAGCCCACCTTTGCTCCACACCCCAAAGGCAGATGAGAAGTTATACATATATTTGGCAGTGTCCGAGATAACGGTAAGTGGAATATTAGTTCGAGAAGAACAAGGTACGCAGTTTCCAGTTTATTACGTGAGTCGGACCTTAAGAGATGCTAAAACCAGGTATCCACACCTAGAAAAATTAGCACTTGCGTTAATAAACTCATCTAGAAAACTAAAGCTACATTTTAGTGTCATCATATATGTGTTATTACCACATATCCCCTTCGAAATATATTGCACAGGCCCGAGTTATCGGGTCGATTGGCCAAATGGGTCGTCGAATTCGGCAGGTACGATATTGAATATTAACCCCGAATGGCCATCACGTCTCAAATATTAGCAGACTTTGTGGTAGACTTTTCGCCAACCCTCGTACCCGAAGTGGGAAAGGAATTTCTGCTAAAATCGGGTACATCATCGAGGGTATGGACCCTCTTCACGAACGAAGCCTCGAACATGAAAGGGTCCGGGATTGGTATTGTTTTAAAACTGCCTACGGGCAATGTTATTAGATAATCAATTAAAACTGCCAAACTGACTAACAACGAGGTCGAGTATGAGGCTATAATTGCAGGCTTCGAACTAGCTAAAAGCTTGGGAGAAGAAGTCATCGAAGCTAAATGTGACTCCCTACTGCTAGTTAACTAGGTAAATAGAACCTTCGAAGTTCGAGAGGACAAGATGCAAATGTACTTAGACAAATTGCAGATCACCTTACACCGCTTCAAAGAATAGACCCTGCAGTATGTAACTCGAGAACAAAATACTGAGGCCGATGCACTTGCCAACTTGGGATCATCGGTCGATGAAGACGAAATCAGCTCGGGGACTGTCATCCAACTCTCGAGGTCTGTAATCGAGGAAGGGCACGCCGAAATCAGTTCTACAAGCTTAACCTATGATTGGAGGAACAAAATATTTGAAGAATGGGAAACTGCCTTAGGATCCGAGGAATCGAGGACCTTACAAACTAAAGCCGCTCGGTTCGCATTAGATAAAGACGGAACGTTATACAGAAGGACGTTCAATGGTCCATTGGAAGTATGCTTGGGGCCAGGAGATACTGACTATGTTTTGTGACAAATTTACGAAGGCACTTGTGGGAACCATTCTGGAGCCGAGTCACTTGTTCGAAAGGTCATCAAAGCAGGATATTATTGGGATAGCATGGAGAAAGACTCTAAGGAGTTCATTCGAAGATGCGACAAATGTCAAAGGTTTGCACCAATGATTCACTAGCCCCATGAACAACTTCACTCGGTCTTATCCTTATGTCCATTCATGAAATAGGGAATGGACATCGTCGGTCCTCTGCCATCGACCCCAGGTAAAGCTAAATTCATATTATTTATGACTGACTATTTCTCTAAAAGGGTTGAAGCACAGGCCTTCGAGAAAGTCTGAGAAAAAGAAGTGATCGACTTCATATGGGATCACATTGCATGTCGATTTGGGATACCTGTGGAGATAATGTGTGATAATGGCAAACAAATCATCGGCAGCAAAGTAACAAAATTTCTTGAAGATCACAAAATAAAGAGGATACTATCAATGCCATATCACCCTAGTGGAAACGGACAGGCCGAATCAACAAATAAAACTATCATCCAAAACTTGAAGAAAAGGCTAAATGAAGCCAAAGAAAAGTGGAGAGAAAAATTTCCCGAGGTTCTATTGGCATATCAGACGACATAGAAGTCCAGTACCGGAGCAACTCCATTTTCTTTAGTCTATGGCTCCGAAGCCTTAATACTTGTCGAAGTCGGAGAGCCTAGCACCAAGTTTTGACATGCATCAGAAGAATCGAACCGCGAGGCAATGAATACCAGCCTCAAATTGTTAGCTGAAAGACGAGAAATGACACTCGTTCAATTGGCCGCGCAAAAGCAACGAATCGAGAGGTATTACAACAAATGAACCAATTGACAAGTCGGGGACTTAGTCTTAAGGAAAATCACCATCAATACTCGAGACCCTAATGAAGGGAAACTCGGTCCTAACTAGGAAGGACCCTATCAAATCCTCGACATAGTCGGGAAAGGACCGTACAATCTTGGAACAATGGACGGCGAGCCATTGTCAAATAATTGGAACATATCACTCCTCAAGTGATATTATTGCTAAGGTATGGATTTCTCATTTTTAATTTACTTAAATATTTGAAACTAACTTGTTGCAGGTATCTGGTCCAAGAAATCGAGACCTCAGGTTTTAAAGTACGCGTTGCACTCTTTTCCCCTTAGACCAGTTTATATCCCAAATGGATTTTTCAAGGTTTTTAATGAGACAACAACTATGTGCTACCCGAGGATAATTCAATAGTATCCAAGGCTTCTTTGCAATCAACCTTGAATACTGAGGGGCATCATCCTCGAATGTTATGTAAATGAGTCTCGATAGGAAGAATTTTGTAATGGGCTAAACGGTCGAATAAACCGTGTCCATATAGATTAGTCGAGTCCCGACAACAAAATATGTACGCATGTATGAATAATACAAAGAATCACTATTTTTTCTCAAACATTTCGTGTTTGAAGTAGAATATCTATTATACGATTCATGTACTTATGATCTATTGTGCAAAACTAACACTTGTGAAATATGACCCAAGGGCTAAGTTCAAGCATACCTCGAACACTCGGGGACTACCTATTCGAGCTATCTAAGTTTGAAATCATAAGACCTCTGATGCGAGGCTAGAATTCATAGTTTTACATGTTATATGCCTTACATTTTATGTGCATTAATGATAAAAATACACTTTTTATGTGCATAATGGAGTCTATTTCATGTGTAGGTGAATTGGAGATGGAAACCGAGCTAAATGGATGCAAATACATCGAAAATACGCTCAAGAGGCGAGGAGGAGTGCACGGGGCTATAACTGGCGCAAGAGCTCAAACGCCCGACCTTGCCTGGCGTTAGCTAGGCGTTAGGGCTGAAACGCTTGACCCTGCCTGGCGTTAGCCAGGCGTTAGAGCTGAAATGCCTGCCTTAGCCTGGCGTTAGCCAGGCGCCAGGGCCCAAACGCCAGGCCCCTGTTCCGGCTCAATTCCGAGTTTTGACGAGTTTAAGTGTTTCCCGGTTAGCATAGAAGTCACCTACACGTTTAGGGTTTGTCCTAAACATATAAATAGACCCCAAAAAAACACTACTTGAGACAGATTCAGAAGGCATACGAAGGATTCGAAGAGAGAAAACCATTGAAGTGACAAAACATTGATTTTTACATCTTTTATTCATTACTTTGTAATTCAATTATGCAATTTCTTCTGGGTGTGATTCTTATGAACATGAGTAGCTAAATTCATTAATCTAGGATTTTGGTATAACCCGTTGGGGATGAATTTGTTGTGATATTAATATAGTTTGATTAGTTGTCTCTATCAATCATGAACACTCTATCTACCATAAATCTCTCTCAAGTAAATACATAAATCTCTCTCAAGTAGTTGATCACGCTCAACTATGTCTAATAAAAGACTAAACGGGCGTTGCAAATATAATCCGGGGTATTATGACCAGTGTCGATCCCATAGGGAATTTACGTATCAATCAAGTCTTTAGAATACACAACTTTTACTCAATCAATTCTCTCAAGACTTTTTTAATGTAAATTGGTAATGTTTTAGTAGTTCTACTGACAATAATAATAATTAGCAATTACTAAGAATGTGCTGTAAATAATGATGATAAAGGTCTAAGGTTATGGTTTCCCCCGTTGCTGAACTTACTTCTCGG